>JAHPZR010004812.1:10000-42500 GCA_019787425.1 Platygyra sinensis
GGCGGCCATATTTCTAAGAAACCCCGCGCGTGCGCCGTTGTGATGTCCGCGATTTCTGGCCATGGATATGAGGACATGCAATTAGGACCATGAGCTATTCATTCATGGCTAATTGACCATGCCTATCATTCACAATCTTCCAGTTTACCAATATGGTTTTTGTGCTATTTTACTGCTGTTTTGTTGTTGTGCTTGCCAGTACTTTGCAAATATTTAGTAAAAAAAGCATACTTTGGAATTGAAATATTGCAAGTAAATGTAAGTCAGTTTTTTCACATCTCCCATGTGCAAATTTAGTTGCAACTACTATGTAAGGCATGAGGTATATAAACTATTTGTCCAAAACATTTATTTCTTGTAACTCAACCAGGCCCTCTTTCCATTGAGCCCATTTTCCCTTTCACGTAGCCTGACATGTACTGAGAACCCAGGAATTGACACTTGGAACAAATACAAGTTACATCCAACACCAAAGCACTAGGTGAAGAGAAGTCTCAAATGCTCATCAGTTTGAATATTGATATTGCCAGTGGCAATGTCTGAGGCAAGGTGATCTGTAGACCTTTTACTTAAAACAGCATTCAAGAAAGTTGAGTAAGAGCAAAATCGTGTTTATCAGATTGACTACAAAATAGATCTACACAGTATATATTTAATCTTGAATTTGTTTGTTGAACAAGAATTTGTTGGAAGTGTGAACTGGTACAAGGGAACAATACAATTATTTATTTCCTTTATTTGCAAATTTTAAATTTTGTTGTTTTGAGAGCCATAGCTCCTTAGAAAACTACTTATGATTCCTTTTGATAAAGAAAGAAATACAGCGGGTGAAAGGCGATTAATCAAGCTTTAATTTATCCAAGATTTCACAGACAAAACATTGCTTTGATTTCGAAATATTCAACCCCTTTCTTCACCTTCGTGGGTTTTGCTTCTCCGCTCTCTTATCGTCGAAAGAAAAGATAATGTGTCATCAACCACGTTGTCAGCCAGCGATACACTGATACACTTTATTCACAAGTCGAGATATCTAAGAGTGCCGACGATAGGTTTAATTCCGGCAAGTTGAGATCGAATACTAGATTCGACGAGCCTTGAAGCTTCGATTCCTAACATTATCTGTTCAGCATTGAAAATGGTGGCTTTGTAAATCGAGTAGAAGTCATGCACAGCTATTATTTGGCTGCGAAACATTTCATATGGATGTCATTCCAGATTTCTTTTAGCATCGGAAGCAAGCGAATCTCCTGTAAGTCATATTTCCACATCACCATAAGCGCGTGGTCGGCATGGAGATGTTTGCCGTTCAGCGATCTGGGCCGGGTTGTTCAAAGCCCGATTAAGCTAACCCAGGGTTAGCGAGAATTTTAAGATTGGCCTTGCAAACTGAGTTATATGGACAGAAAAAAGTGAATTCCTTATTTAGCTTTCTTTGAGAGAATTTTATAGGTACAAAACATTAAGAGTAATTAAGTTAACACATGAGAGGAGTTGTAATATACCACAGTAGACAAAATATGAAATGATTTAGAGAGTAATAAGAGGAAGTATTTGTCACGGATTAACGATAGCCTAAAAGCACTGAAAGTATTTCGAAAGTATAAAGATTATGGATATAATTAATTATAGTGTAAGTATGGTGATTTTTAATGAGATGAACTCTTATTCACTGCTGAAAATGTTGAATTGAAAATGTCATTTTATTTTACTCAATATGTTGGGTACTCTTATTAAAAGTATTTTACTCAATACCTTGAGTACAATTTAAACTCAGTGTGTGAGTAAATTTCTGTTTTACCCAAAATGTAGAGTACCTTTTACTCAAATTATGAGTAGATAATCAGTTTACTCAATATAAAGAGTCAGTATGGATGCATCTCTCTTGAGTAGTTTTACCCCTACATTTGAGTTAATGTTACTCAATGTATGAGTACTCTTACTCACACATCTGAGTAAAATAACTCACCCTGAGTAAACTTACACCATCTCGAGAGTACAAATTACTCAGCATTCCTGCTAAAGGTTACTCACTATAATGGCTCACTATGGATGCAACGATTTACTCACTATTTTGAGTTCAATTTACTCGGCTTTTTTTGCTGTGTTGTTGGTTGGTTTGGTTGGTTATTGATTACTTGGTTGTTGGTTGGTTGGTTTACTGGTTGGTTGTTTTGGTTTGGTGGTTGGTTGGTTGATTGGTGTGGTTTGGTTGGTTGGTTGGTTGGTTTCGTTGATTGATTGGTGTGGTTGTTAGTTGGTTGGTTGGTTGGTTGGTTGGTTGGTTGGTTGGTTGGTTGGTTGATTGATTACTTGGTTGGTTGGTTGGTTGGTTGGTTGGTTGGTTGGTTGGTTGGTTGGTTGGTTGGTTGATTGATTGGGTGGTCGGTTGGTTGGTTGGTTGGTTGGTTGGCTGGTTGGTTGGTTGGTTGGTTGGTTGGTTGGTTGGTTGGTTGGTTGGTTGATTGGTTGGTTGGTTGGTTGATTGATTACTTGGTTGGTTGATTGATTACTTGGTTGGTTGGTTGGTTGGTTGGTTGGTTGGTTGGTTGGTTGGTTGATTGATTGGTTGGTTGGTTGGTTGGCTGGTTGGTTGGTTGGTTGGTTGGTTTGCTTGGTTGGTTGGTTGGTTGGTTGGTTGGTTGTTTGGTTGGTTGGTTGGTTGGTTGGTTGGTTGGTTGGTTGATTGATTACTTGGTTGGTTGGTTGGTTGGTTGGTTGGTTGATTGATTACTTGGTTGGTTGGTTGGTTGGTTGGTTGGTTGGTTGGTTGGTTGATTGGTTGGTTGGTTGGTTGATTGATTACTTGGTTGGTTGATTGATTACTTGGTTGGTTGGTTGGTTGGTTGGTTGGTTGGTTGGTTGGTTGGTTGATTGATTGGTTGGTTGGTTGGTTGGCTGGTTGGTTGGTTGGTTGGTTGGTTTGCTTGGTTGGTTGGTTGGTTGGTTGGTTGGTTGGTTGTTTGGTTGGTTGGTTGGTTGGTTGGTTGGTTGGTTGGTTGATTGATTACTTGGTTGGTTGGTTGGTTGGTTGGTTGGTTGGTTGATTGATTACTTGGTTGGTTGGTTGGTTGGTTGGTTGATTGATTGGGTGGTTGGTTGGTTGGTTGGTTGGTGGTTGATTGATTGGGTGGTTGGTTGGTTGGTTGCTTGGTTAGTTGGTTGGTTGGTTGGTGGGTTGGTTGGTTGGTTGGTTGGTTGGTTGGTTGATTAGTTGGATGGTTGGTTGGTTGGTTGGTTGATTGGTTGATTGGTTGGTTGGTTGGTTGGTTGGTCAGTTGGTTGGTTGGTTGGTTGTTTGGCTGGCTGGTTGGTTGGTTAGTTGGTTGGTTGCTTGCTTGGTTAGTTGGTTGGTTGGTTGGTTGGTTGGTTGGTTGGTTGGTTGGTTGGTTGGTTGATTAGTTGGATGGTTAGTTGGTTGGTTGGTTGGTTGGTTGATTAGTTGGTTGGTTGGTTGGTTGGTTAGTTGGTTAGTTGGTTGGTTGTTTGGTTGGTTGGTTGGTTAGTTGGTTGGTTGGTTGGTTGGTTGGTTGATTAGTTGGATGGTTGGTTGGTTGGTTGGTTGGTTGGTTGGTTGGCTGGTTGATTGTTAGATTGGTTGGTTGGTTGATTGGTTGATTGGTTGGTTGGATGGTTGGTCAGTTGGTTGGTTGGTTGGTTGTTTGGCTGGCTGGTTGGTTGGTTGGTTGATTCATTCAAACATTGATGTACTTATTTATATTTCTTTTTTTGCAGGGGTTTCTTTTTGCATTGACATAAACGATGTTTACGTATTTCATTTAACTTAACACAAATTGCTCTGAGACAAGCACTCTCGAATGAAATTTCTGACTAAAATTACCAAAACTTTAAATCAGAACAATAGACCATCTTATTTTTCACCATTAGATGAATAAATTCATTTTGTAAGTTTTTTACGAAAAGAATATTAATGTTCTTTAGTTTAAATTGTAAGGTGTGACATTCCTTAAGATGTTTGATATGTACAAGTCACTGTTTTGCACAATAAAGCATTCAACAAAAGAGTTTCGTTTCTGTTTGTTGTTTGTAGGTTGCTAATTTCCTGGCATTCCTCTGCAATCAGCTTCTATTTTAACCCCTACAGGAAATGAATCAGTGTGTGGCTGGAACGTCGTAAAGTGTACCTCTTACAACAACTGAAAGGACAGCGTTTTCTTATCATTTCTCCCATTGCAACCCTAAAATATACTTTAACGGCCAAATCTGGTGGTGTTTTGCCCTGAACACCCTTAAATGAGAATACAAAATTTGATTTACACCTTACGTTGCGACAAAGAGCATCCCCGACTGTTTCATATGGGAGTGCCCCTCCAGGAAACGATGCGCTCGTAACAACCATGATTGATTTTAGCCTTGATACTGCAATAATGTCAGTTATTATGCAGTATTTTAGTTGATGATTGAACCAGTTTTGCTCCGATTTAAAAAAAAGTCATTCGCAACACACCTACCCATACATAATGAACAAACATTGTGACACGGGCAGCCTACAATGTTTGTCATCGCCCCCTCCCCCCACCCCCCGCCCCCAGATGAGC
Source organism: Platygyra sinensis (assembly GCA_019787425.1). Taxonomy (NCBI): domain Eukaryota; kingdom Metazoa; phylum Cnidaria; class Anthozoa; order Scleractinia; family Merulinidae; genus Platygyra; species Platygyra sinensis. The sequence continues at coordinate 14,557 of JAHPZR010004812.1, forward strand.
TTAATCTCCACGTGAGGGACCCTCACGCCCTCGGATTACGCTGGTATGACCTGAAAGCAGGACTGCAAACAAACTGTTTTAAATAGCTGGATCCGGAATCCGAAGCATCGCGTTTTAAAAACTGATTTTATGACTGGGGATAGTATTAGATTGGCCCCTTAGAGCAAAATTGTATGAGAAGTATTCACTTGCCACTGAAAACTGGCCGTTTGTTGCATCTGGTTGTTAGAATCCTGCCATACCACCTTGGCATTTCAAATTCTTTATTTATATTCCTGTTTCGCATCTTTTCTTTCGATTGAGATTTAAAGCCAAGTATAGCACTGTGTCAATCTCTGTCGTCTTTTTCGAATGAACTTAAGCAACATAGAATAAGATAAATATAAGAAAGAAACGTGACGCACTTAATTTCTTCCTCCACTCAACAGTTGAAATTATACTTGCACTATTTGATGCGTGAAGCTGTTCAGCGTAAAATGGCAACATCATCGGACGATACAGTGTACTCAAAACAATCGACATCACTAACAACAGCGACAAACTAGAGGTGATTATTAAACTGCGCGAGCATCACAGGCACAGACATGACAATATAAAATGTCTGCCAACCTTCTGAGGGACTACAAATCTCATGCAGTCATAACCGACTCACGCATAGAATGAAGAGTACTACTTAAGGGGGCAATGAGGTCTTAGCTACATGTTTACATTCCGTGGCTCTTGCAGAGTTTATTTCTCTGAAAAAAGACCGCAAAAGGCGGCCGAAAATTCAGTTTTAATGTTTTTAGCATGTTTTAATTCCTTAAAATTAAAATTGTGGTCATGCACACAGATCGCTCCAATAGTTTAATGTACTACTTTACGTGATATTGCTTGATAACGAGACCGCTTTCATTAATGACTAGCCAAGCAACTACTGAAATATATCAAGAGGTTTTGTATTTGCAGGCTCATTTGAATAACGAAACAAATTGACGTCAATGTTTGGAAGAATTAATTAATCAGCGCTGTAGGCATATTACCTGTAATTCGAAGTTTCGAAGATAGAGATGAGAGAATGCGCAATCCGTCACTGGCAAGCTAACACTTCACGCTATATGTATTTGGTCTAAAGCAAGATTACTGAAAACGAATAGGCAATAATACTGCAATCACTTTATAAGGGATGACAATGACTTATTATAGCACTTCAAGAAAAACCGTTTTCTATATTTCGACCCCTGATTGGCTAATGAAATTTGTGCATACGTAAGATTATGACTCAGGAACATTGTGACCTGCAGCGCCGATGAACTCTGCAATATTTTCCACAGTGAAAGATTTCAAAGCCGACAAGTAGTTTGATAACTGCATGACAGCTATTCATGCTTGAGATATCTCATACAAATAGGCTTCAAACACGTGCAAATTTAACACGTGCCGGCGAAACATTTGCGTGTTTTCGCGAGGGGCTACACAGTAGCCACAACAACCAACTCGAAACGATGTTTTGAAATTTACATGTAACAGACGATATTGCATGACTAACCACGGAGCCGTGATATTGATTCATTTCTGCGGCAAAAGCAGTCATCCAAAGACTTCAAATGGCTACAAACTCCTCGTTCTTGAGAGCATTTCTCTTACGTTGATATCAGTAGCCAGCAGTGCTTTCTGTTAACATTTTTACTTTGTAAGAGCTCAGTATGAACTTCGGTGTTATTGTGAGCTGGACATTCGTGCTTTTGGCGTTATCCTGTTCAACGGCCCATGGAGGTGAGTCAGAAAATCACAACAAAATTTACCGATTTGATTATTTTGCCAACAAACATTTATTTGAAATTTATTTTCGGAAGTTTACCGATTTTCAACTTAAGAATGTCACATGGAAATCCTTAAGAAAACCTCTTAACTAAAAACTTTAGTTTCAGTCATGTGATTTTAGACATGCTCGCTGTGTGATTGATTGCATAAGGTATCCTTTCATTTCTTCGCCAACATACAACTTTTAAAACTCTTTAAGCTTAAATTGTGTTTTTTGAGTTTGTTAAGTGTTCGAGGGTGAGAAACATCTCGAGTTTGCCCCACTGTGTGCGTGTTGAAAAGCCCTCATCCAAGGAACAACGACGAGTCGACATTCCGGTTTCGCGCCTTAGAAACCTATTTTTTACTTCATCGATGGTATGCTAATTAGAGCTTTAACTTGTTAAGACTGCCTAATTTACACCATTTCAAGCTTGTTTTCTTTCTTACAGAATAATGGATAAAACAATACAAACTATGGTACTGGCCTAACTTAATGCTTCTACAACTTGTTTTAAAACGACACACGACCACAACCTTGGTCTGCAACAAGCAACTGAGGACTAAATAAAACCGGCGAGGTGTTATATTTTACACGCAGAGCGCGTCAAAAAAAAAACACTAATGAGATGGATGTCGTCATTTTCACTTTGTCTTTCATTCCTTTAAACTGCTTACAATTTCAGTGTTAAAAAATTAATAACATTCAGACCTTGTTCTGAAGAAACCGTCTGATAGCCTACACATGATACTGCTCTAACAAGATGACTGATAACAAAAAAGCACTAACCACATGGACGTGGATAGAGAAATTTTCACTTCGTTCTTCAGTGCTTTGAACTGTTTACAAATTGAGTTTTCAATGTTTATAATATTTCCAGACATTTCTCTATAGATCGAGCTCGATAATGAGACGCGACGAATGGTACCTAATATAAGCTGTGAGTACCGACCGATTTTCGTCTGATGCTTCATGAAGACGAAAATTTGTCTACGTTTACAAGTTGTAGCCGTAATATAACAAGCTGTACCAGCCTCATAGTGCCACGGTTATCTTAATTAAGTTCTTTTTATAAGACAGCTGGCGTGAATAAGAAACAGTCACCAAGTTGAAGTTGTATTGTCTTAATCTGTCCGAAATTCTCATTACTAGAATTGATAAAAATATATGGAAAAAGCAAGGAGAATTTGAGCCGAGATACTTATAGTTACGGGCTGTTGTAACCTGTTTTATTTAATTTGACCAAGTTCTTGCACAAAACTTTGCATTGCTATTTTCCAAATGAGCCCATGCAAAAAAAAAACGCAAAAACTGGTAGAAAAAAACTATTAAATGAAAATAAGATGAATAAAAGATCAAAAATCAGTTTTAACCACACATTGTGGCAATCTCGATTTCTTGAAAACCGATCACAAAATCAAATGTGAACTGGTGAATACTTCGATCCCTCATCTCCAAAATACCTGTCTTATTTTGACAGGTAGAATCTTTTTATTTAGCTTAAACGTTATGTCAATCGACATGCATCAAGCAACATTCCCATGACTGAGGTCAATGTCAAAGTTCGTTATGTAAGAGTTGAGTTTGAAATGGATTGCATTCCAATATCGGCTTGAAATTAAATACTAATACTTGTACAAATCATCCGTGAATAACTTCGCGTGGATTAAGTCCCACTACACGTTGAGTTATGCTTTTAATTCTGTTATGAATAACATTAAATTTAACGTCCGGTAATACGGGCAACATTTTTCTTCAACTTGCCTCGCAACATTGTTGCATTGCAAGTTGACACCCTATGTTGCGCGTATTACGACGTTAGTTGCCAACTAGTGTCTCGCAGCAAAATACAGCGTTGCAAGTCTGCGGAATTTCACACGTATAATCGGTCAATGGTGCGTAATAAAAGATTGCTCCTTCTTTCATACAATTTAGCGTTTCGACGAATTTCTACTTCGACTTATTTTCCGTGCAGCGAAGTTCTCTCAGTATGAAGCTCAGTTTCGTTTCAGATAACTAGACGAAAAGTTATATTTTTGCGACAGTTACGAGTTCTTCCAACACTTTTGCCTCTTTTTGCTACTTGTTTTAAAGGGACAAACGACTTCTCCAAAAGAATATGAAAGCACTAGCCTCGAGGTCTTTGCACAGGGCAAATTTATGACTTAAATTTCCGAGAGTTACCTACTGATCTACTTCGAATTCAGGCTGTCTTCAAGGTCCGCCAAGCGTTGAATTTAAATTTGTTGCGAGACAAGTTGAAGCTTCAGTGGTAATACGAGCAGCAAAAGTAGTTTGTTGCAGAAAGTAGAACTCGAGTCTACTTTGCCCAACATGTTGCCTCAACTTGCAACATTGTTTCTTGTTGCGAGACAAGTTGGTCACAAACATGGTAATAGGCGCAACAATGTGTTTCAACTTGCAATGCAACAATGTTGCGAGGTAAGTTGGAGAAAAATGTTGCCCATATTGCCAGACCTTCAAGCAGTCGAGTTTCGCAACACAACATGGAAAATAGGTGTGATAACAGTGGATGATGATCAGCGGGTACACTGAGCTTCTAATCTAAACTGGGGCGGGCTTTACGGTGGGTGGAAGAAATCTTAAAAGAATTATAGAAGGTGTTAATAGTCGTTTTGAATTGATATAATAATAATAATAATAATAATAATAATAATAATAATAATAATAATAATAATAATAATAATAATGATGATAATAATACTAATAATAATAATAATAATAATAATAATAATAATGGTGATGATGATGATGATGATGATGATGATGATGATGATGATGATGATGATGATGATGATGATGATGATGATGATTGATTAACAGATCCACCGGGTGGCTCTTCCCTGTTAAAATTACATTAATTACAATAACAAAATAAATCAAATTAAGTTATTTACAAATTATGCGGTAGAAACAGGATTAACGGAATCCAATTACAATAAAACTAACTAATCGCTTTGTACTCTGTTTCTTGAAAAATTCTTTGAGAGTCTTAAAAAGGTTTTGTAATCTTTATCACCAAAAGGTAAGCCACTACCGTCTCAAACATCTATTTTGCTTACCGGCACTGCTTTATTGGTTGCTGATTATGAGCCAATCAGTGTAGCCTTTTAAACTTCCGAATGTAATGCCCGTTGCTTACTTTGTGGCTTGCGACTGAGCGCTTTTTGCGAAATATAATACGGAATTTTGTACAAAACAGACAGCTTTTACACTGCAAAACATGGGATGAAATTCTTCCTTCCAGTTTAAATGTATGTTGCTGCCACATGGGGGACATCGTGCTGTTAGTCGGCAGGGTGAAGCCACTAAGTTTCAATTTCAGAACACACTGCTACGTTAGTCTGCTGTATCAGTGTCAGTGCGCTTGTCGATTTAATTGAAGAAAAATGTCTTTAAACACGCTCCTGTTGAAAATAGCACAGAATCTATAAATCTCTTACCAACTTCTACGAGGAGCAATGAGTCGTGACAGTGTCACTAAAAATAGTTTGTCATGTGCTTTGAATATCATGACGCTATAACGCAATGGCACTAAAAAAATGGCATTGTAAACTTATTTACAGGTCCAGTTAGAGTCCTTGACGGTTTTTTATACCTTTTATTCGTCAGTAACGCGTATAACGATCCATGCGTTTTCTTTTGTTTAAGATTACGTTAGTCACTCAGGTGGCAAAGAAGGACACAAAAACATCAGTAAGTTATGATATAGACCTATTTTTTATGTTTACGATAAGACTATCTCTCTGCGATTGGCTGAGACCAGGCCAATTTATCGTTCGTAATTGTCTCAGTCAGATGATAAACGAGTAATCCTGTGAAAGCTCGAGCTATTAAGGATTTACACCACTTGTGATATTTGAAAATTCTGTCAAATTTTTAGAAAATGTTCAAACATCACTCGTAGCGTAATTTATTAATTGCACTAGATTCATACGATTACTTTCAAAAAACACTGCTATTAAACTGTTGTTTGTAGACAAGGGTACAGCCTCTACCCTTTGCTAACAGCCCTAGGTGTATTTAACCTCAAAATATCAATTTAAAGTCAACCGTGAATCATAAAGAGAAACGAAAATAGTCACAAGAGTACAGTAAATTTACAGTGGCGAGTCTAGGGGAGGGGCCCGGGGGGCCCGCCCCCCTCCCCCCTTATTTTGGTGAAAAAAGAAAGTCAGGATCCGCCACTGATTCGTGACATAGAATGAAACTCTCCCATCTGTGAAGATCAGTAAGAAGAATTTGCATAAGCATCAACTTGAATGTAGCGATGACGAGCTTCCCAGTTACCACGACTCCTTTGCTGTCTTAATGTATTCGTATTCCAAATGTTAAAAGAAACAGTTGGTCAGTAGTGTGCTGACCAACTGTTTCGTTTCCTTAAAATCTTTTTAAGGAAGAATGTTCTTTTTTTTCATTTCAGCTGCTTTTACCATTGTAATTGTGCTAGGAGTTATCCTCGCCATTCAGTTTCTCGTCTTTGTGTTTTTTGTTTGTAAAGGATGGGATGCAGTGTTCGGGTAAGTATCTCTCACTTTCTTTGTTGTTGTTGTTGTTGTTGTTGTTGTTGTTATTGTTGTTGTTGCCCTTGTTGGTGTTGTCGTTGCTGTCGTTTCCTTTGTATCAGGTCTCTTTTGGGAATTGAGAGACAAGAAACTTGAAAACTCTGCAATTTTGACCCGGTAACTAGAGGATTTAAAATTGCTTCTATTAATTTGGCCAGCTTGTATAAAAATATTGACCAACTTAGGATATATATGCTGTCCAAGACAGTTGATATACTAGCTATTAATGAGACTCGTCTTGACAGCTCTATTCAAAATGGTGAGGTCAGTATCCCTGGATATGCCCTTGAAAGGAAAGATAGAAATAGAAATGGGGGTGGTGTGGCCCTCTATATTAGGGACTCAATAAATTATAAGCGTCTCATTGACCTCCCGGATGATAATATAGAACTGATCAGTATCCAAGTGTCGAAACCGAAAGCAAAACCATTTATTGTGTGCACTTGGTATAGGCCTCCAGGGTCCACCACTGAACTGATGAACAGATTTGAAGATGTATTGCAAAAATTGGACTCATATCATATCGAGGTTGACATTATCGGTGACTTAAATTGTAATGTTGGCGCAACATCACCAGATTGCAGTACTCAAAAACTACTAGATATCTGTGATAGTTACCAGTATAGGCAATTAATTGATCAGCCAACACGTATAACAAAGCGCACATCTTCTATCATTGATTTGTTTTTAACTAATCATCCGTGGAATTTTTTGGACTCCGGAGTCACCGATATCGGAATCAGTGATCACTGTCTGGTGTATGCAATAAGAAAGATTTGCATCCCCAAATCAAATCCAAAGACTGTAACAAGCAGATGCTTTAAAAATTTTATTCCAGATAGTTTTCGAACTGATTTATCTATGGTCCCATGGCATCTGATTGAACAGGAACATAATCCTGACATTGCTTGGGATATATGGCAACATATGTTCTTAGATATTGCTGATAGCCATGCTCCGCTGAAGAAGAAAAGAGTGAAAGGAACCTCTTCCCCCTGGATTACTCCAGAACTAAAAAGGCTAATGTTTCAGAGAGACAAACTCAAAAAATTAGCCTCAAGGTTCCCAACAGATGGCAATTGGACTTCTTACAAACATATGAAGAATAAGGTTAATTATGAAATTAAGAATGCTAAAATGAACTATTACAATGCCTTCTTCAAAGATAACCGCAGAAACATAAAGAATACTTGGAAAGGAATTAATAGACTAATTGGAAATGAACCTAAATTTAATAAGATAACTCAGCTGGACACTGGGGATACTGTAAATACTGACCCCATCGAAATCAGTAATATACTCAACACACATTTCTCCACAATAGGACCTTCCTTAGCCTCTGAAATTAAAGATACATCCAGTAATTTTACTGATTTTATTATCCCTGCAGAACACATTTTTAATTTGGCAAAAGTATCATGCCAGGAGGTCTTCAATTTAATTCAGAAAATACCGAATAATAAAGCCAGTGGTCTCGATAACATCTCAGCGCGTCTCCTGAAAGAAGCGTCTCCTATAGTTACTCGCAGTCTAACTTTCATAATAAACCAGTCAATTACCACTGGAATATTTCCAAATGCTTGGAAACGAGCTAAAGTTACGCCAATATTTAAAGAAGACCTCAGGACTGATCCTAACAACTACAGACCTATCTCAGTTCTGCCTGTAGTAAGTAAATTAATTGAAAGAGTTGTTTTTAATCAATTATATGAATATTTAAATAATAATAACTTGTTAACTGAATCACAATCTGGCTTCAGACCTATGTTTTCCACTGAAACAGCTTTACTTGAGGCTACGAATGAATGGCTATGGAATATTGACAACAGTCTTTTAAATGGTGTGATATTCCTGGATTTGAAAAAAGCTTTTGATACCATGGATCATACTATCCTTTTGGGAAAGCTTAAACTCTATGGGGTCAGTTCTCAATCTCTTAACTGGTTCCAGTCCTATCTATCTGATCGAAAGCAACAAACGTTTATTGATGGAGCTCAATCTGATTTCTGTAATATAACATGTGGTATTCCACAGGGGTCTATTTTAGGCCCTCTCTTATTCACTATTTATATTAATGATCTCCCTTCATGTAATTTGTTTTCAAAACCCAGAATGTATGCAGATGATACTACCCTTACCACGTCTGCAGAAGACCCATGTGTCCTTGAACATAAAATGAATTATGATATGAATTTAATCCAGTCATGGCTGTCAGCAAACAAATTAACTTTAAATGTTAAGAAGACTAAATACATGCTTATAGGGAGCCAATTTAAGTTATCCCAAATAAATAGTGACTTCACAGTCAAAGTCAATAATACACCCATAGAAAGAGTAATTAAACATAAATCCCTTGGAGTTCAAATTGATGAATCTTTGAACTGGCGCCCACACATTGATACCATTTCAAAGAAAATATCCGCTGGTATTGCTATTTTAAGGCGTGTAAGTCATTTTATACCATTTGATATTAGAGTGAATATGTACAATGCACTGGTAATGCCATATTTTAATTACTGTAGTGCCGTATGGGGTAACATCAATAAGGGACTAGCAGACAAACTTCAAAAGCTGCAGAATAGGGCTGCTAGAATTCTCACCTATTCTAACTATGATGTTCGCTCAAGTGTTTTGTTGGATGAGCTTGGCTGGGAAAGGCTAGAATATGTAAGACTTAAACAGTTGGCTGTGACAATGTATAAAATCCATAATAATCTTTCCCCAGCGTATCTGAGGCGGATCTTTACCAACACCTCAAATGTACATTCACACAATCTCAGAAATTCTGAGATGAATTATTATGTCCCCAGACCCAGAACTGAGTCTGCAAAAGGGAGCCTACACTACAGAGGATCTGTTCTGTGGAACAAGATTCCCTCAGAGATTAGAAAACTGTCTAGTTTAAATGTTTTTAAAACTTCATTTGATGGGAAAGATTTTTTCTAATACACCTTGACTCATTTTAAGTCTTATCATTCATAATGTAAGTTTTTGTATTTTTAACATTATAGTTCCTTAGAGTATTTTAGTATAGTTTTAAACACGATTCGTAGGAAGACCATGTAAAGTGATATGATCTCGTGGATAAATAAAGATTGATGATGAAAGCCTCGGATCCATGTTAAAATACTGATATATCAGAATGGCCCATACAAGTATGCATATAATCCCACTGTTATCCTCCATTGCAAAGCACTAGCGCGCTGTCCTTGAGATTATCAGTGTCTTCTGTTCCATCATTCCAGAAGTGCATAGTTAATATAAATGAGAAAAAATATGAATCTTCAAACTTTTGACCTAAACTGATATCTTCGTCTCGCTTCAGTTGCTAGTAATTTTCTGACTTCTTTCTTTTCAGCTCCCGGTCTGTCTGCAGTGATCTGGAATCCCAGCTACCAAACGAGTTTCCTTTCTTGCCTTCTTACGAGATGGCGATGAATGAAGGGCGTGAAAGTCAACAAAACATCAATACAAGCCCAGAGAACCAGGCTATTGATAACGGTGTCATACTGGAAATAGGAAATACGAGAGTTTCTCCCTCAACAGAAAGTCAAAGTAATATTATTGAAGTAAACAATAGTGTGAACACACCACGACATTGCAACCTCGATGATGAAGACGTCTCAGAGTTAAGAAATTCTAATGTAAACCCTGTAGTGCAAGACGTTCATGACAGTGTCGAGGAGCAAGAAGAAGCGAATGTGACGTCATCTTCTGGGAACTGTAATAGCCACAATGAAGTTGATTTAAGTATAGGTCCGTCTAGCGTACATACAAGTTGAGAAGAATGAAGATTGGTATTTTCCTTGTGTTGTCTCATATTTCCTGAAGCAGGTGTACAAATGGAACCTAAGGAAAGAAACAGTCATGAAGTAATGAACAAATTTACGTAAGATTGGATGTCTATTCTTATGAAAAAAGGATAGATAAATACAGGTTCAGTCGATCATGTAACATATACTGTTAACTAGTTCAAATTGAACAAAATAAAACATTTTATAAATTTTTTGTGTACGTACACGAAATCAAATATAAAAAAATACAAGTAAAACCTGGTCTATATCAGCATTTTTATGTGACGCTTTGATCGCGTAAATGGCAAAGCAATTTTTTTTTCTGTCAACAGTTCAAAGTTTAGTACGTCAGTAATGACTTTGGACAGCAGAGAAAGGAACTAACAATGTGGGGCTGCTTAGTCACCAAAGAAAAATATAGTGCTTACGAACATATTTGCCACGTTTTATGTGACGAGTTGTCTACACGAGAAAGCTAACACGCCATCTCTTCAACGAATATATTTATCACATAAAAATTTGCCAATTTTCTTCGTCTACTTACATGAGCAAATTCGAATTATCACATAAAAATTGCTCGTGTTGATAAGACTTTCCCAGCCGTTGCGCTTTATAATAACAATAATAATAGTAATAATAATGACGATGACGATGACGATGACGATGAAGATGAAGATGACGATGATGTCATTTTGGCAGAAAAGGTAGAAAAAGTACCCCTTTTACATACCTTTTATTGAAAAAAAGGTACCCCTTTCACATACCTACTTTAGAAAGTCTTGTCCTCAATTTCATGTAGTGCTTTAATATACCTGGAGCTTGAAAAAGGTACCCCTTTCGGGCGGAGGTTCTTTTTCGGCTGGAGTCAATTCATTATAACGATTAACCCCTAAACTACTTCCGTTTTTAAATTGATTATACTGGTCTCCCATTGGATTATACTAGCCTCCCTTTGCATTATGCTGGTCTCCCATTGGATTATACTGGTCTCCCTTTGGATTATACTGGTCTCCCTTTGGACTATACTGGCTTCCCTTTGGATTATACTGGTCTCCCATTGGATTATACTGGTCTCCCATTGGATTATACTGGTCTCCCTTTTGATTATACTGGTCTCCCATAGGATTATACTGGTCTCCCATTGGATTATACTGGTCTCCCTTTGGATTATACTAGCCTCCCTTTGGATTATGCTGGTCTGCCTTTGGATTATACTGGACTCCCTTTGGATTATACTGGTCTCTCTTTGGATTATACTAGCCTCCCTTTGGATTATACTGGTCTCCCATTGGATTATACTGGTCTCCCATTGGATTATGCTGGTCTCCCTTTGGATTATACTAGCCTCCCTTTGGATTATACTGGTCTCCCATTGGATTATACTAGCCTCCCTTTGGATTATACTGGTCTCCCTTTGGATTATACTAGCCTCCCTTTGGATTATACTGGTCTCCCTTTGGATTATACTGGTCTCCCATTGGATTATACTGGTCTCCCTTTGGATTATACTGGTCTCCCTTTGGATTATACTAGCCTCCCTTTGGATTATGCTGGTCTGCCTTTGGATTATACTGGACTCCCTTTGGATTATACTGGTCTCTCTTTGGATTATACTAGCCTCCCTTTGGATTATACTGGTCTCCCATTGGATTATACTGGTCTCCCATTGGATTATACTGGTCTCCCTTTGGATTATACTGGTCTCCCTTTGGATTATACTGGTCTCCCTTTGGATTATACTGGTCTCTCTTTAGATTATACTGGTCTCCCCTTGGATTATACTGGTCTCCCATTGGATTATACTGGTCTCCCATTGGATTATGCTGGTCTCCCTTTGGATTATACTGGTCTCCCTTTCGATTATACTAGCCTCCCATTGGATTATACTGGTCTCCCTTTGGGTTATACTGGTCTCCCTTTGGATTATACTGGTCTCCCATTGGATTATACTGGTCTCCCTTTGGATTATACTAGCCTCCCTTTGGATTATACTGGTCTCCCTTTGGATTATACTGGTCTCCCTTTGGATTATACTGGTCTCTCTTTAGATTATACTGGTCTCCCCTTGGATTATACTGGTCTCCCATTGGATTATACTGGTCTCCCTTTCGATTATACTAGCCTCCCATTGGATTATACTGGTCTCCCATTGGATTATATTGGTCTCCCTCTGGATTATGCTGGTCTCCCTTTGGATTATACTGGTCTCCCATTGGATTATACTGGTCTCCCTTTGGATTATACTGGCCTCTGGATCCCTTTCAGAAAAACCGAAAGTATGACTCGATGTAATTCGTCGCATTCTTGAAGTATGACTACCATTTTGAAAAACAGAGACATTAAAACAACACGAGACTAACATAGGGTGAGTTTTTTCCCATTGCTTTTAAACATATTCGAGTCACGTAGATCGTTTTCTGAGCCAGGGCCGTCTGTCGTGTCGGTACATATACTTCTTTCCCGGGGGAATGCTGAACAAATGTTTATGCGAGGAGGCTTCGCCCGAAAAGAATCTCTTATGCTATTTTAAATGATTATTTGAATCAAGCCATTATCTGTTTTCAGATATCAGGTAAAAAACTTGACCTTTGAAGACGAAAACATGATAATCCCTCTAACGATGTATTTTACCTTTATAGTTAAAAATAGCATTTAAATGCCCCCAAGTTCCTGATGTCAGTTAAGGCAATTCTTGGAATAAAGCTACCATTATGGAACACGGAGACATTACAATAACACGAGACAAACGTAAGGTGAGTTTGGAAGCTAACTTGTTTTTCCGTTCTTTCAAACATTTACATTCACTGAGTCACGTAGACTGCTTTCTGAGACAGGGCCAGATGTGGTGTCAGCAGTACTTTTACTTCTTTCCCGAGGGGGAAGGGGAGGCTACTCAACAAAGATTTATGTAAATATACTATTAATTTATTATATACCAATTTTGAAGCACCGCCTGACCCGTTAAATAGTTTCTTCAATAAAAACCTATAACTCCGGCTCTGGTATTTCAGTCTGTGTCGCTCAGGGCTGTGGAATATCTTATCGTAAGAACTCAACCTTTTTTCAAGTTGGAGGAATACAAAAGGATTCCTTTTCGGGTCGAGCTTCCCTGAGTAGTCCAGTGTAAGAGGCACCCCTCCTTTAAAGGATTTCTTTGATTTTTGCAATGATCATTCTGATCTGCGGATCGCTATCAGAAAAACCCAACGTAATGACGCGAAGCTAACTCGTCGCAAACTTCCTGAAGCCTGTCAGGGCCATTTTGAGAGTATAACTACTATTTGAAAATTAGGGAAAGCTAGATTTTTTTCTAGCTCTTTCTGACATTTATATTCAGGTCACGTATATCGTTTTCTGAGCCATGGCCGCCTGTGGTGTCAGTACATGTACTTCATTCCAGGGGGGTACCGCACAAAAGTTTATGCGGAAAGGCTCAACCCCAGATCTAAACCCTCGCGCTATTATCACCATTTTTGACGCAAAATGTAACCCTTTCATATACTTTCAGAGGAAAATAGTATCCCTATCACATACTTACCGTAGAAATGCGACGGTAGAGTGAGTTTAATAACAGGCTCCTTTAATAAGACGATCTCTGTCATGGAAATAGTGATAAAGGCCATCAACAGTTTCAAGTGGAAAATCATGGTAAAACATTTGTAACATGTTTTGGAAACCACGTTTGAATATCTAAATGATCAGTACTTGTCCTGCTCTTTTTTACACTTAAGCTCGTAACAACCCTACATTCTTTTTTAAGTTGGAGGTATATAAATGGGTGGAACCTCTCTGCATAGTCCGCTATATAAGGTGTACCCCCCGGCACTTCCTCTATTTTTGAAATGGCTACACTGGTCTCTCAGGATCACTATCCGAAAAATCGGACGTATCAGGCGAAGTTATCTTGACTCAACTGATTCGATTTTAGAAGCTGCATGCAGGACTGCAATGTGTCTTTAGATTAAATTAACTCTCTGATTTCCTCTGCGCTCTGTGACAATGCTACCGGAAATGTATCGCAGCATACTTACTTACATTACGCCAAATACTGTCAAATTACTGTCAATGTACTTCTGTTGTCGGTTTCTGTATATAAAATCGACTCTCTCAGACATGTAATCTTCCTATGGGAAGGGGCAGAATTCCTCTAGTTATGCCATGTAGATGTGAGTGGTGTACAAACCTATGTTACTATGTACATAGCTCCAGCTGTTTTGGTCTGAAATGGGCCATACATTTTGATCGTGATTTTTTTGAATTTTGCCCTCTGGCCTTAAATTGCCTTTAATGTTTCCATGAAACTCAAGTTTCTCCCGTCCCCGTTAAAATCGAGGAAATTGCAGTCCAATGTTAACCATTCTTGGCTAGTTGATGTCGTGTAATAGAGACGTGAATTGATTTTAGGGGTCTAAACATAGTTAATTAATAAATGATGTGAGAAAACATAGATTTATGTTGCAAAACAGTTATAGTCTTTCCTATAAAACCGTGAACGCTAGAGAAAAATTTTGGAATGTTTATTGTTTCGCGACCAATCAGATGCAAGATGAAACCGCAAAAGATAACCGACAAAACCGCAGCAGGGATCAGTCACGACTTGATACGAAACAACGAGCTGGCTTTTCCTTCTACAAGAAATCTTCAATTCCCTTTAGATCTCTCTGAAAAAGCTATTTTTTGACCACAAACCAACACCAGTCACTTGATTCCGTCTGTTCAAAAACCAATCTACCAAATAGACCTAAAAGTGAGTGCAAATTGTGAAAATTTTCAACGGCACAGGTCGGCATCATGGGTGAAGGTTCTCAGCTCCAAAAAAATATGGATCGAAAACCACCAATCAAAGCTAACTAGTATGACCTTTTGAACTGTACGTGAAACAAACACCGGGAAGCATCGCTTGTGATTGGCTCATTTTTTTTTGCTCTGAGACGCGCTCTCTAGCTGTGTCTGATCCTGTCTTCTTGATTAACTTCGCTTTTCTGTAAAATGTGGAAGAAAAAGCGAGCTCGCTGTTTCGTGTCAGGTCATGATTACCGGTAATCCATTCTGCGGATTGTCGCTTACCTTTTGCGGTTTCATCTCGCATCTGATTGGTCGCGAAACAATAAACATTCCAGAAATTTTCTCTGGCGTTCACGGTTTTACGGGAAAGACTGTAATAAGACATACAGCAAAGACCTTTTTGTTGTTCCATAACCGTTCCATTCTTCTAACTAGGGTCCGAGCTAGGGTATAGATTTCAGTCAGCTCCGTAACTTGGGATTGAAAATCATACATTTTGGTATGAATATGAAGAAACTAGAATGTCAGAAAAGTCCTACGTCTTGTTCATTCAGTACCCCTTAGTACCCTCTCGCGACTTCGTCGCTCGCTCCGCCGCTTCGGGGTCCAAAGCCTCGCAGATTGCTTCTCTCACTAAGCTATTCTACTCTGAGACTCATGATTTCGTCTTGCGTTAAGTCTAGAAAGAAACGGACACTGCTTCCGTAAAAGTTTCGAGAAGTAAGCTTGTATGTACTCTTTCCGGACCTACACGTAGGACGTGACTTGAAAAACTTATTGCTACAGTGCATTTAACAAAAAATTAGAGGGGTCAAACATATGACAAGGATGTGAATACCTTTGGTTTTTGTGACAAAGCAATCGATTCTATCCTAAAATTCGCATGTAGGTCATACGATTTTCGCATGTTTTCCATACACTGGTTTGTTTTAACAAAAGCCCAGAAGTTACCAGGTGTCTGGACATTCCAACTTTTCTTACGAACAGGAGAGAAACACGCAGCTTGCTAAGAAAAAGAAAGAAGTATCCGCTTTGATGGATGACGAGGTACCCATGTATTTGATTGTTTTATTTGAAGGGGGAAAGCTTATCCTATATATTTCCTGCTCATTACCCGCAGGGGGATATGACAAAAAGTGAAACTAACTGGTTATCCTTAAAAGTTTGGATTGCCAGATGAGGGCACTGGTTCAATGCTAGACTAGTTAGCAAACCGGCCAGAGAATTGGCAAGTAACCGGCTTTGTGGCTATTAAAAAGGTTAAGAAAAGTGTTGCTTTGTTAAATGTTTCACGTTAAGCCCCATACAACGAGGTTTTCAGTTATCCGCGATGAAAATGTTAAATGTTTAGATAGATATGCGTGCCACTGAAACTGATAAAAGAAATAGTTGCAGAGGTTTTCGAATGAAAAACATCATTGAAACAGGGTGCAACCTCATAGTTTTAGAAGACTTTTTACCATAGACAGCGTTTCAAGATTTTTAAACAAATAATTAACATAATCAGTGGGGAAATCCCAAGTGAGACCAAGATAGTGAACTCTGCAATGCGTTAGCCAAATCATGGAGTCATTTCCAAGGTCCATAACAGATCATGAAAAAATGTGGTCATTTTACTCTTTACCGTTACTCTGAAAATTTACTGGCGAACGGTAGAAAAGAATTTTGGGGGTGTGTACGTGCGACAGGTCATTGTATCAACATTAGCGCTGTCGACGAGTTGATTCCAAATTTTCGCGGAATTCACTGAAGATCAATATCGAGAAAATTTAAAATTCACTGGTTTTCATATTTTGGAAGAGATGAAATAATTTTTCAAGGTTTCCAAGTTGACTTTGGTTTCATTACAAGCCTTACAAGCTACATCATTGTTTGGGGAGGAGGGCATATTGTTCAACTCTCTAACATTTTATTGAAACAAAACTGAAACAATTAATGTTTGATGATTGACAAACACGCTGACATCATGCTATTTTAGACGGTTCTTCCATTCTGAAAGAGAGAACCACATTCTTTCACGGTTTTTAAACATTTCATCCCATTGAAAATTTTACGGATCCCTGTTCCTAATTTAGGGTAAATTTCGCAAAACATCATCATTCTCAGCAAAAAAAAAAAATTTCTACGTAGACCAAAACGTCGTTCATGAGCTTTGTAAACATTCGCTAGGACCGCCTGCTAGACAGATCAGCTGATGATCGTTTGGATTTTATTTACATTTAATTAAGAGGGTCTCTGCTGTGGTCGATCTAACAGACTTTTCCTTGTCTGTTATTCTATTTTGTTATGACGAAGTGAGTTTAGTTTATTACTCTTTAAAAGAACGTCTGAAGTTAAAACGCAAAAATAAACTTGCCTTGTCTTGCAGCAATTGTGTCATAGGTAGGGTAATTCACATAACATTTTTAAAAGAATTATATTATGTATTTCTGGCCCGGATCAAGGATTTTAGAAGATGGGGTTCCATGGCATCCTCCCTCGGAAAATTTTAAAATTTCAAGTCCTCGGAAATGCGATTTCCACCATTCTGAGGCAAAGTCGTTCATGATATCGTTCATAAATATCTCCTTCTTTAAAAAACATGATGATAACTTGGTTATGAACTTTTAAGATTGTGTTTCTTTAATATTTTCACAAGTTTTTGACGTTAGCTGTTTTTAGGTTCGATCGAATCCCCCCCCCCCCCCCCCCGAACCTCCCCCTCTAGATCTGTCCCAGTATTTGAGCCAACTTAGTTCCACAGACTTCACTTCTGAAGCGTTCTTTTTAATCACATAAAAAAATGCCCTCTCGATTTCTTTCTTTCTCCCAATTTTGACTAGTAGAAAGGGACGCACATGCATGTAATTAAATTGCAACCACTTATCAAAAAGTAGACTATTTATCTTCACTGGTAATATTAATTGCATTTGACTGAGTAGATTTAGTCAAAGACTGCATGTAGTCGACTTTTCAGTCTCCTGTAGGTCCTACGTCCTACGATTGTTTATCCCGTCGCGAATGGTATCCTTCCTCGCCCTAAGTCCCCCACAAATCGCTCCTTACAGTAACTAAGCGATAATAAATCACTTAATTTTACGCATCTGGAACTGTTGCGGAATAATTATCATGCACAATGCAAAGTTTTTACAGTGATACTTACCGTTACATCACCTATTTTCAATAACGTGCCAAGCAGAGGTTTCTTTGGCTGTTGAAACAAAAGATTCTTTTCTTCCGAAATTAGCAAAATTTCCCGGGGGTTACTCGATATATCCCTGGGTGGGAAGGTGCGGCCCGGCCCCTCATACCCTGACCCTGTTAAAGACAAATATCGCTGATTTTCCTACCCTGTTTAAGACAGAATTCCGATTTTTGATACCCTGTTTAAGACATAGATTAAAAGTTGCGGTTACAAATTGCGTGGCTTTCTTATTGTGTAATCAATGCGGGAAATTTAATGTGCCTGGTATCAATGCCAAAGTTAACGGAAGTCAATATTAATTAACAAGAGCTTGCAAAAATTTGTTGTTTATCGTCCAAGAAAAGATATCCAGTTTAAGACAAAAATTGATAAATCGATACCCTGATTAAGACAAAAAATGATAAATTCGATACCCTGTTTAAGACAAAAATCCCGAAAAGCATACCCCATTAAGCCCTTATAAGGGAGAACCCCCCCCCCGGGCAAAATTTCAATATCAAGACTTGTTTGTAAACAGTGAATATCGCTATAGTCTAAGGTAGGAAGCAAGGCGACGAGAAAGATTATGTTGTTGTCCACTGCACGTTGTTATTTGAAAGTGACAGGTTTGTTATAGTGCTTTTCCATCTGAATCACTTTTTCTTCACTTCAACTCGCGAATGCCCTTCTTCTTCAAATCGAAGGTATATAGGCGGAGCCTCGGCGCATAGTCCATTATAAGGAATATCCCGGGACTTTTTCTTCTAGTTTTAAAATGATTATACTGGTCTAGATCTCTATATAAATAACTATTCGAAAGCCCATTTCAATTAAGAATATTTCATTTATTATTCAACAAATTGTAACACTATCCAAATATGGTCATGATGCTCTCGATATCTGTCATCCGTAGGTAACAGATATCCGGCGATATACGTAGCTTCGTACGTGGGAAGAAAAAGTGAAGTGAAAAAATGTCGACAGAAAGGTTTAAAAATGTTACGAGCTTGGAAATCAATTTTGTTATCAATTTGTTGAATAATAAAACAATTATCCTGCTCAATCTCGCGGAATATCGTCTGATTTTAGCCGACTCGGCCTACGGCCTCGTAGGCTAAGTATCAGACGATATTCCGCGCGATTTCGTAGGATGATTGTTAAATATCACCCGTTATTGCCCATGCAATTACGTATACCATGTAGTTTTCTGATTTTTTTAAGGCTTTACTGGGTTCCAATCATTTTATAGATGGTTACGTAAAAAGAACACTACCCTAATAAAAGAAAGAATAATAAACGATAGAAAAGGTATAATACCTAGAGGGGCAAGCACAAACGAGACAAAATAAAGGACCCATGCAAGGTGTCACCCGAGTAGAAAATTTGGTTAAAAAAGCTTAAAATTACACAATTATATCAGCATGTATGATAATCAGAAAGAAAGATTTAGTGTGCACTATGAACAATGGCATGCGCACGATGTTACAAGTGACCAAGTGCACGGGAGTTCCAAGTCAAATGTTGTCCGCAAAAGGCTTGTCAGAGCTTGTTTTAAAACGTTTTTTTTTAAACATCAATTCTGGGAAGGCTACTTATTTAAATTTTGAGCGGTAGTGTATGAGAAGGCACAAAAATTGCTCTGCATTATAGTGTGGAATGAAATTAAGGGGTAATCACTCCGGACTACTTCGATTTTTGAAATGATTATACTGGTCTCTGGATCACTTTCAGGAAAAACTAACTCGTCGCTAAGTTCGGGAAGTTAGGTCAGATAAGGCTATTCTGAGAGTAATATATAGATTTAGGCCAGCCTAAAGGCGTAGCTCCTGGGCCGGGTTGTTCAGTGCCCGATTGAGCTAACCCAGGAAAAGGTAGAATGTTGATTTGAGTTTTGTAACTTTGCGGTGTGGTTTTCTGTTTACTGTTTGACTTTCTGTTTTGAGTTTTATAATCACCATATACTCAAAACAAAGCAGCAGAAAACATTTGTATAGAAGAAAAAGTTATAATTCGAATAAATTTTAATCCTGCGCAGAAGCCCCATCGCCTGTCCTGCGCTAGCGTTAACAGGCTTCCGAACAATCCTGCCCTGTTTCCAACAAGTAAACGTAACATGAGCCCAAGATCCAATCGAAAACCAGTACTTGGTCAGCGGTTTAACTTCAAAAAAACACGTAACCTCGATGAGCTGTACACTTGAGCCCGCTATATGGTCACATGATACTGGTCAGCAGATACCTTGTTTTGACATATGTCAGTTAATCATAACGTAGATGTCCAATATCAAAGAAGTACGCGGTAAACTAAGGCTGCATGTTTTTGTCAACATAATATTTGGAGCATGGCCGCCGTGTTGCGCGACTCCACCACCGTCGTCGTCGTCGTGCGTACGCGCCCACGAGCAATGCCGCTGGCCATGATAACCATGAGAAAATCAACTCATGGGTTTCCTATGAGTATGGGGCGTTAAATAACACGAGATTAACATAAGGTGAGTTTTTTTCCAGTTTTTTCAAACGTTTATATTCAAGTCACGTTTTCTGAGCCAGGGCCACCTGTGGTGTCAGTACATATACCTTTTTCCCGGGGGGGGGGGATACTGAACCCTCAAAAACAATCTCTTGTGCTATTGTATACCATTTTTGAGACAAAAAAGAACTTTTTGTATACCTTCCAGAGCAAGATACTGTAGTATCTTTACCACATACATACAGTATAAACGCTACAGTGACAACTTAAAGAGGTTCGCAAATAAGGAGCTCTTTGTCATCGAAATCGTGATAAAATGCGTCGCTAAGGCTATGGCTCTATCAACAATGTCAATTTTGGTGGAAATGGTAAATTATTTGTAAGATGTTTTAGAAAGTTCCTTTAAATACCTAAATGCTAGTTGTCGCTATCCTTTTCCAGACTTGAACTCGCGGTATGAAAAAGTATGAGGCGAAGTTAATTTGAGTCAACGGATCAATTTACATGTAAACCGCAACTGCACTGTGGTTTTAGCTTGACTAAACTTTCTCCACGCCCTGTGACGATTTAATAGAAATGCATCGAAGCATACTTGAGTGCATTGCAAACACTACGAATTGCTCTTGTACTTCTCTTGTCGATTTCTGTTCATAAATAAATAGAAATCGTCGCTTGACTGAAATGTCAGACTTCTTCTCTCTTCAAGCATTTTCATGAAGCGCATGGTAGGAGGGATCGTTTGAATGAGAGTCATTTTAAGATTCTCAGAAAGTGCCAAGGGAAATTTGATCGTTTAGTGTTTGAAATGCTTTATATCAAGAAATTCAAACCTAAGCTGAACGTGCAAACGGACTCCATACGTGCGAAACTTTTTGTTTAACCCGTAAATTATTTTCTCTCATTGTTCGTTTTAGTATTTATAGGACTTATTTTTACACATTCTTGACTTGATAATGACGTTATGTTAACGTCGAAACATCGTCGTTTTTAGCTTTTCATAGCTTTTTATCGTTTTTAACTTTTTTAAATTTTACAATGTTATCAAGCAACGTTTTGTCGCAAGTTTTTATCGTCAAATGTTATTCTAAGTCACTTCTTTTACGTTTAATCTGTTTTCGAGGGAAATAGGGCACGAATTTTGACTGTGATGTTTTGAATTTTGCTCTCTAGCCTGAAGTTGACCTATAATGTTTCCAGGAAACTTTATTTTCACCCTAACCCCCCCCCCCCCCCCCCCCGCCCCACGTTAAAATCGAAGAACTTGAAGTCCATCTTTCCTTTTGTACCAATATTGGCTATTCTTGGTTAGCTGAAGTCATGTAATAGAGGCCTATATTAATTTTACAGCGCTAAACATGGACAATATGTAGGTTGAAAAGCAAACAAAGATGGCTAGATTTTCGTTGGAAAACAACCAATAAATATATAGAACAAAGAGAGCCTTGTTGGATAAAAGGATAAAAGTTTTATAATGCCCCATATAAATCTCTCTAATTTTGAGTCGGTTCTAAACTGAAGGAACCGGAACAAAATTTGAAGGGTTTGTATGGGATGCTATCAAACGTTGATCCCGTAGATCTCCATCGGGAATTGCAATTCAGAGCTAATTTTTGGGATGAGGGCATCTTTTAAAATCCTCTATAAGAATATGTATGACATCATATCCCATAATTTCAAAAAATTATTTTTGTGACGTCATCACTTTAGGACTCTAGTAGGGCATCGATTTTCTCTAAGGTTTGTAACTAAGTACTGAAAATAACGTCATTTGGTCTGAATAGTTTGAACTTTCAAGAAACATGCTCTACTCCGTGGAATTTTCGAGAGTTTAAAGTGGTACTATGATCAAATTTTTACCCCTTGATATTTTAGGTGTATTACATATAATTTCATGAAAGAATCAAAACACCGTTTACCGTTTGCAAATATCTGCATTAGTTCCGGAGATATTTAAGTTTGAAAAATGTGTAAAATATGCAAATGAGATGACTGATGACGTCAGAAGCCTCTGTAGAAGGTTTGTTTTTCAAACCGAAATATCGGGCAATTATATTGAATTTGTTTTAATTTCATCGCAGTTTTATTTCTTTTCCTCTCTTCGCCGTGGGGATCAGTCAATCGTTTTTTGCATAGTATCTTTCGATTTTAACTGATCCAGGTCTCCAAAGATCCGGCACCCTTGTGCATTGGTTTGTCGTTGTGGTCTTACCGATATTAGAAGATCTGATGACGTCATACACTCAACCTAATGTTATCTCAAGTACATGAATAGAGCTATCTTGGCCAATTTGTAGCGCAAACCATTGAAACTTGGCAGGCTGATAGTTCTACAGGAAACCCACCTGTGGCTATAAAAGTTCTGTTCCCATGGCAACACACTCTTTTCCAGTCCCCACCCACTTAATTCTAATATGTTAGTGATTTTCAGCTCGAAAAACCCTAGACAGGATCACAAACCAGAGCTAACATATTTTCATGCCTGCTGGATCATGCATACTAGGCACCATTTGCAAATGTGAAAATAGAACACTGCTGAAGGAGGCCAGAACTGCCTT
Source organism: Platygyra sinensis (assembly GCA_019787425.1). Lineage (NCBI taxonomy): Eukaryota > Metazoa > Cnidaria > Anthozoa > Scleractinia > Merulinidae > Platygyra > Platygyra sinensis. The sequence goes on from JAHPZR010004812.1 coordinate 37,692, forward strand.
TAATATTGGGGAGGTCTGGAACCCAGTATGTTGCCATGGTAGCAAAACTTTTAAGCTTGTATTGTGTAGCACGTTTAGTAGAATCTTACTGCAAAGAACCAAACATTTCTGTTACAAATTGGCTCAGATATCTTTTTTCATCATGTTTGATCAAAATTTGGTTGAGTATATGACGTCATCACTTGGCTAATTTGCATATATTAAAAACTTGAATATCTCTGGAACGAAAAGAGATATTTGAAAAACGTAAACGGCATTTTTCTTCTCATACAGACTTCTTGTTTATGTTTTAAAATGGCTTTAATCAGTCCGGCACAGTTATCAAATTTGATAACCCATGACGTCACAACATGGTGGCAATTCATAACTCGGTGAATTTTCCGAGAACATCAACTTTGTTCGTTCAATCTCCGGTTGTGTTCGTGTTGTATACCCATAGTTCCACGCGATTAACTTGAGAGGAAAACAAACTTCACGGGTGCACAAAATGGCGGCTGTTGGTTGAGTGCTTGTGCAAGTTTTTGCTCGATGATTAGAGAAGACTGCCCAAAGATGACAGTGTATTTCAGGTATGTTTGTACTCTTTGCCGTCAATTTTAAGGGATTTAGGCATTTTTGTGGAACACGCAGAAAATATCCCGTGTTCTTCAGTTATTTTTCTTTCGATTCATCGCTTACTCATCCAAGGGCATAAAGAATTGTACGAGGGCACTGTGTTTTTGTATTTCCTGTCTGATTCCGTTACTGACCGCCATGTTTAATTTCTTGTGTTTCTAGGGAAGAAGTAGTGTCAAGTGGCATAATTATGGATCCTCGCTTACAGAAATAGCTGCTATGTGTCGTTTTTGTGCAAAGCCGGCAAAAACTAAAACGAAATCAGGAGAGAGAAAGGAAGTGTTTAGGATTGAATTCTTCTCTTATGGTGTGAAATTAGAAGAAGACGTTGACTTTGCACACCTGCGTCTAGTGTGTCAGTCATGCTCTCGTTATTTTTATCGTTTGAGAAGTTCAGGTCATCCTCCCGAATCACATAGCTTACCATTTGGGTGGGAGCCACATAGTACAGTGAAGAAGACGAAAACTGTGTGGATGAATCACTCTCACCAAGGTATACAATGTGATACACTGTGCACTGCCGTTTTAATTTTAGAATAATTTTCAGTAGCTTGCTGTAAGTAACTTTGCAATATTTTGGTTTTTGCATTACTTCACTTGTCCAAAATCTGGCTCTGCCTCAGTGTAAGAACCTTTGAAACTCACCAGTGACGTAAAACAAAGAAAACAAAGAAGTCAACAAAATAGCCCTAACCCTAACAATAGCTACAAAACAAAGAAAAAGTTCACAGGTTCTTACACCGAGGTAAACTCCCAAAATCTAGCACATAATTTTCTTACTCAAATTAAGCCTGAGAAGAATAATTACCGTATTTCAACGAATAATAGCCGTCCCTCGATTAATCGCCTCCTTCGAATAATCGCCCCCCTTTGACTGAAATATTTGAAATAATCGCCTCCCTCGAATAATCACTCCCCCCCTCCCCTTTGCCATTTTGTCTTTCTCTTATCCCCTCCCAGTCAAGTTGAAAATTGATATCTTGGGTAACAAACAAGCTTTCATTTAATTGTTTACAACTGAATGGTTACAAAAGCGCCAGTTTTTTTATAGTTTTTTTTATGGTAATGTTCATGTATTTCAGTTTTTCTGTTATTGCTTGGTATAATAGAACAAAATATATGGGGCACGACCTCTTGTGAGAAATATTTGAAATAATCGCCTCCCTTGAATAATCGCCTTCCCTCGAATAATCGCCCCCTTTTCGTGCAAAAATAGAAATAATCACCCCCGGCTATTATTCGAGGAAATACAGTAATATTTTTTTTCATGTAGGGTGATTATCAAGGTATCTGTACTTTCATTCATTTTATGAAATGCACCACAAAAGAAAACAAAGGGAAAGAAAAGATATTGCAAGACAGACATTTGGAAAATTAGTGCTACAGTATTATAAGATCCTGGTATGAGATGATTATTGCAAGATATGAATTAATTTTCAACTAGTAAAGGTAAAGGCATCTCTATAGTCACTTAGTTGAGTAATAATACTAAAATCCATTACGATGTTATTGATATGCAAAATGGTTAATGAATACCCTGATTACTATTTCAAGAGTACTTTGAAATAAATGTAAGCACTAAACTGTTTTTCCTTGTTTAACCACAGTAAATGGCCAAACAAACTGAATCAAGCAAGAAGTGATCCTGCTAAGAAAGAAGAGCTGGCCAGACATTGTTCTTCAAATACTGATGGTGCCTTACTATGTTAAGAGGTAAATACATGTATGTATGATGTCATTGGGAAAATTAGCTTATATTATTTCGTCTTTGTAAAGTTTTATATTCTTTAGCTCTGCCCAGTTTGTGCAATTTACATTGTGCACTGAACCATCATTGTTGTAGGATAGATACAGCAGGAAACAATTTATATCTATATATATGTTGTGGGTCAATTTGTTTTTTAAGTCAGAATGATTCCAACCTAGATTAATTTGTTTCAACCACGGTTAAATTTTTCATATCAGTTTAATTTTTTTCAGTTCACTTTTTGGGGGATGGGGGTTATTAAAAAAAATTACATGTACACCCCTTACCCCCCTAAGTCTCTAACCCTACCCTACCCTGCCAGGATCTCATACATGTACCAACCCCCCTAACCCTAACTCTGCCCTGAACCAACCCTTCCCCGATCTGTTTTTAAATTTTGCACACACCTAGATTTGAATACCAGACCTCTGACTTTGTAGTCTGCCTTCATCTCCACTAAGGCCACACAAGCAATTCTTGCTAATTTGCTCATATTTGTCGGTCTAATAACCAGGTTATCGGACTCGCACTCACCTGTCCCCTTTGATACAAATTAACCTAGGTTGGAATCATTCTGACTTAAAGTATAAATTAACCTATAGTGTACCACATATAATTATATAATGGTTCTTCACCGCAAGTGGAGCATTATCTTTGCTTTGCTGGTCAACATTGAAACATGCCACGTGCATGCTTCGTGGGCCAATCGCCTAGCCAGGTGGGTGGGCGTATCACTTCTGGTCGCTGGGACTGTGCTGTAGTCAACCTTGGGCATGTTTTTGCGAATATGCATGGATATATAAAAGTTTAGTAGTGGTGCCTCAGCTAACAGAGGCGTCAGAAAGCTAGGAGACCCCATAAAAATTTGCAGTCCAAACCTTGGCATTGCAAACTAATAGACTGGTTAATAGATATTGCCAAAAGACAGACAACTTCTGGCTGGATTAAAAATGTTTAATGAAAGTACTTAATAGGAGTGTGTTTTAAATATTTTGGTTAAATGGTTGCAACCTTCTTTGTCTTAATTATAATTTGCAATCTGCTTATGAGATTTCATTTCAAACATTAAGTTATATTTTCATTCACCAGTTTGGAGGTACTTTCTTTTGATTTTTCAGCTGTTTGTGTACATTGATAATTTTGTGCACATTAAATTTATTAAGTGTCTCTATTTTCTGTTTGATCTGAATTGTGCTCACCATCTTTTTAACTCAAGATATAACTTTTTTTCATCCACCTGTTGCCATTCACTGTAAACAAGTCCCATGTCAAGATGTATCGACAGTACTTTTCGACCAGTTCTCTAACCAATACAATTTAAAGACAGCAAATTAAATTAATAATTAGTTTGTTTGGTTTACTCGCCTGACCTTTGTTGGGTATCAATGCTCTTGCTAAAATGAATGTATTTATTTAGTTGAGCATAAGTGTACTCCTAACAAATTTAATGCAATGATTTCATCTTTCTTCTTATTGGGGTTATTTGGTTATCTTATCAAGTCACTGCCAATGACCAACTGACCGACCAACCGAGTGGCTGGCTGGCTGTGAGGAAACTTAAGTTTGTCCCTTTTTGATAATTTTTCCTTTGTGTATAATTTGTAGGTATTTGTTAGACAGCCAGGACCAGCATGTTTCCCTAGGCGGTTCAGCTCTTTATAGAAACCTCGTGAATATGGATGGAATCCTGAAGGACAACAGAAGGAATCTGCTATTTGAGTACTTTATGGAAGGGGCATCGAGATCTGATGTACCTATTTCAGTGGTTCATACTACATACCGAGGGAGAGAGAGCCCAGGAAGAGGACATAAACAACGCTTCCAAAAACGCCTGTTAATGTTTAAGAAAATAAATATCTTCTATGGAGTTCAATTTGCTGTTTCTCTGGTTTTTTTGAACGACTGCCGCTCACAAAATTCCGAACGGATAAAAAAATCCGTACCGTATTCGAGCACTCGAGGTTTATTTTCGCTGCGACGCTCTCCGTCGATAGAAATGCGATCAAGCTTTTCCAATTTGTTATGAATAAAGACTGGCTCTTATTCTTTTACCCAGGGCAAAATTTCTACTTCTCTATCTATTCCTATTCGAAACCTTACTTGTGTTTAACCGTACAAAAAAAACGGAATCAAATGTTGAATTTTTAGCCGCGCCGAGACGTTTTCGCACACAAGTAGCCGCCATATTGAAAAGGAGATGGTTGCTATGATAACGTGTCACGTGAACTTAAACTTGGAGTCTGATTGGCTAATAAGTTGTTTTGGTCCAGGTTATCAAATTTGATAACTGTGCCGGACTGTTAATAGGAAAGATGCGATTTTCGGCACAGCCGAGTTGACTATCGCTCGTAGAAAACGAGGGCGAGTAGTCTAATTGTTTTAGTATAAATTTACCGTAGTCTCATTGCATAAAAAGAAAGAAATGTCAAGTAACAGGTAGAAAAGAA
>JAHPZR010004812.1:47500-61245 GCA_019787425.1 Platygyra sinensis
TGCAGTGTTTTTCGGATAAAAAAATCTTTTGAAACCGGCTGCAACCTCATAGACGATTTTTAACCATAGACAGCTTTTCGAGCTTTTTAAACAAATGACATCATCAGTGGGGAAATCCCAAGCGAGACCAAACGAGTGAACTCTGCAACTCATTGGACAAATTATAGCGTCATTTTTATTCTGGTCCATAACAGTGCAGATCATGAAAAAATGTAGTCATTTTGCTTTTATTTTTTACCGTTACTCTGAAAATTTACTGATAAATGGTAGCAAAACATTTTGGGGGTGTGTACGCATGCAACAGCTTCGTTGTATCTCTTTTGTCGCTGCCGACGCGGTTCGCGCGTCCTAAATTTTCGCCTAAAATACCGAGACAATTTAAAATTCACTGGTTTCCATATTTTGGAAGAGATGAATAGTTTCTCACGGTTTCCAAAGCCGGTTGCCTTTGGTTGCCTTACAAGCCTTACAAGCTACATCATTGTTTAGGGTAGACATGATATGGTGTAACTCGCTAACATTTTATTAAAGACAAAACTAAAAACTGAGTAAAAATTCATGATTGACAAACACGCTGACATCATTCTATTTTAGGGTTCTTTTATTCTGCCAGAGTGAATCACGTTATTCCTGTTGTTAAATAGTTTACCCGTTGAGAATACGGATACCCTGTTCCTAATTTAGGATAAACAATTTCCTTGAAATTGATCTGGTAAAACATCATTATGCTTCGCAAAAATACATCTTCTACGTAAGACCGAATCGTCGTTTATGAGCCGTTGAAATTCGTTTGAATTTTATTTTTATATAATTGAGACGAGCTCTACAATGATCGATCTAGCAGACTTTTCCATTTCCGTTGTTCTATTTTTTTTTTATGGTGAAGTGAATTTAGTTTATTATTATTTAAAAGAAGGTTTGAAGTTGAAACGCAAACATTAGGCTTGTCTCGTCTTGCAGCAATTGCGTCATAGGTGGGGAATTAAAAACAAATTCCTATAATATTTATGAAGTACGTTATGTATTTTCACTTCTGAAGCATTCTTTTTAATCACAGAAGAAAATTCTCTCTCAATTTCTTATTGGACTAAAGCAAATGGCCTCATATGCACTTAAGTTGCAATCGCTCAAAACTGAGTAGATTATTTATATTTGCTGGTAATATTAATTTTATTGAATGGAGTAGGTTCAGCTATGGACTGCATGCAGTCGGCGTCCTTTCAGTCCCGTAGGTCCTACGATTGTTTATCCTCGCAAACGCGAGTGCAAAGAAGTGATATGAGTGAGAAGAGCCTGAGATTGGTTCAGTCCATGGTTCTTCTTTTTGTTCGCATTGTGCGCCTCACTCTCGTCGCGTCCTAATCCCTCCGCGTCTTAAATCCCTCACAAATGCTCACGGTTACATCACCTGTTGTCACTAAAGTGCGGCTGAGGTAGGAAGCAAAGTGACGAGAAAGACTGTTATCCGTTGCGCGTTGTTATTTGAAACTGACAGATTTGCTAACGAAGTGCTTTTCTATCTGAATCACGTGAAGCTCTCACAACATTGCGATAAAAACGAAACCATTCCATAACTAAATATTTTTTGTATGTTAGGGTCAACAACCACATTTCAACAAGGAACAAAACAACGGAACCAGTAAGTCTTATAATGCACTCGTCTTTCACGATTATACCCTAAAGAGGGAATTCCTACATGATCCCTGTATGGTACGGATGGGTCTGAGTCGTGAAAAAACATTCTACCTATATTGAAATGTTATTCCTGAACCGCGTAACATTCACTAGGACCACGTGCTAAAACAGATCAGTTTAGCCTCCAATTCAGAGGACCTTTTGGTGTAGTTTATGATGTTCAAGACGACCAATCCGCCACAGACGGATGACTCATTCCTCACAAACTTCAACCGGCCAGTGACAATGATATCTAACTTGTCATATGTTTACTCCTTTCTTGTTAGGTTTTCGTAATTGTGCATTAGCATCATAAAACGGCCTGACACTTTTTTCTTTACTTTTTTCAGCTGGTTTCACTCTTTTGGTCGTGCTAGGACTTGTCTTAGTCATTCAGTTCATGGTATTCATTCTGTTCGCTTGTAAAGGATGGTATGTCGTGTTTGGGTAAGTGTATGAGTAAGTCATTCCATGAAGTGGTGCCAGAGTGTATATCTTCGACTACTTGGTGTAGCACTACCCGGCTCATTACGTCAGTTCCACTTTTGGCAAACGAGGAGATGGCACAGCTTGTCATGTGATACTAACACATCTGAGCATAGGCATGGCTATGGATGCACGTGAATCCAATGTAATGTACATCATGCATCCTTCTTACGCATCGCACCCGCTGTTTTAAAATTCAACATGTTGTTGTGTTGTTATGCCGTGGGTATATTGGACTAAAATCACAACAGATGAGATGAAAGGAAATGACACTGAGATAATGTTACGCGGCCTGATTGAAACGAAGGAGCGCGGGGCTGAAATTGTGAGACGATTTTCTTAAAATGCAAGGAAAATAATTATTGCTCCTTAATTTTGGACCGAAATGGCAGCCTTAACTTATAACATCACAGGTGAAATTACAAAATTGCCATCGTAACGCTTGGTACGCAATTTTTCGATAGCCGACTAAACAGAGAAAAATTATTTAGAACCAACGATCCTAAGTGTCATTTGTCACTCAAGATATTAAAAGATAATTAAGTAGTATACTCGTGGAATTAAGAAATAATTTCACGCGCGTTTCGTCAAAATTCAAATAATTTCCCTTGACTTTTAATTATTGAATTTTGGCAAAGTGCGCCACTCGTGGCCATTTGACTACACATAGTCACGTGAGATTCGTATTCGATTAAAAAATTTATATAATAGATAAACAATAGCCTCTATTTGGTGCAAATATATGCTAGGATATTTGTCCTCGGCAAGAGAAAATGAGGTCTCTCGTCCGGCCATTTTGGAATAAGGTGCATAAGTGCTGATATTTTGCCCATGTACCAATTAGCAAAATATAATGTCCCTGTGTATTACCATCTAATCTAGTTCCAGTCCACCCTGAGGGGCATCAATTTAGTTTTAAAAAAAAACCTTCTAAATAAATTAATTTGTAACTATAGTCAGAAGAATTTTTCTTTCGCTCTTTAGATCTCGACCAGAAACGGAGGAACCTGATTTTCCCTGTCCTTACCAGTTTCCTTTCTTACCCTCTTATGATATGGCGGTGAACGAAATGCATGCAACTCCACAGAGCATCAACGCCATGCAAGATAATCCACAAGATGGTTTAAGAGAAACGGTTGTCGGAGTGTAAACGCGCGACACCGGAGCAGCGTGGTCTATGATGGAGGTTTACAACCGTCAGTTTTTGGGCAGTTTCCAGTGTGACTATGTCCCTTAAAGAGCGTACACCATAAAGTCAATCGAACCAGCCTTATAATAATAAGAAGAAGAACTTTATTTAGGTGCCTAATGTATTTAGCACTGTTGTGCTAATGGGGGACACTGTAAATAACTCATGTGTAAATAACTAATGTGGGAGGCTGACCAGTCGGCTATTTACACAACGCGGTCGAGGAGTTGAATTCGGGACTACCAAGAACAAATCCAGATAGCAGTAGGGTGGAGGATTTGAACCAGGGACCTCCAGATTTCAAATCCAGCGCCCTAAACCACTCGACCAAGCTGCGTTGTGGAGGAAAAAAAAGAAGTGTGAACATACCATTAAAGAACTTACATAAAGACAATGAAGATTAATCAAAATAGGCTAACAAACGTACATATCAAGTATAAGGACTATAAGATGATCATGATCAGATAATTCACATTGGAGCAGGCATACCTCGTGGAGAACCACACGCTTTAGCTTCAACCGAAAGGTTACCTCCCACTCAAAAAAATTGTCGTTTGGTTTTCCTTGCAAAATGTGGAAACTGTTTTCAACTCTTTCAACACGATCAGACATAGTTCCTTTAACTTTGACATAGACTTCATCATAAAAACATTAAAGAAGTATTACTGAACAAACCGAAAAATAAAAGATGATTCTAATTAGGTATGAGTTAAAAACGGCAGGGTGGAGAGGGCAGGGTTATTAAGACGGATTTGAAAAGGCCATATTTCTGCTAAACTTTGCCATCACGTTCTGATACATGACTTTTTATTGTGAGTAATTAGTTTTCAAAGCAAAATCCCGGGGGAACAAAACGTTACCTGTGAGAAACATTGGCTTTGATTTTGTGCACTAAAATATCTCACTCCATTGTATTATTAAAAGAGAACGAAAGAGTTGACTGTATTCAAATCTTTTGTTCTATCAGCTAATTACAACGCCACGAGTTTGTGAACCGTCATTTACCCCACCCTCTCAGTTGATTATAGTTTCTTAAGCACCGTCATTTTCACGGCTGCATGGATTGTCAGCAATGAGGTTGCGAGTAGGATTAAAATGGAATAATCTCATTCAGTTTAACTAATGTGTCATTTCGTTTTAGGATGAACTAGCTTAAAGGCGTTATGACGTGGATGTATCAGTAAACAGAAAGTGAGAAATTAAAAATTACGTTTGCCCAAAAGCGACTAAGATGTGGTCCATAATTAGCCACCGACGAGAAAAGACTATAATGGAGTAGAGGTTCTGAGAGGCCAGCCTCACGTGTCCTGGATTGCCCAAGTAATCACCCCACCCCACCCCCACCCCCTTCACCACACCTAGTCCCCCACCCTCCCTCCTCCGTGCATTCATTCAGGAATTGTTTCTCCGTGTAGTCATGAATTGTTTCTTCGCTTGCAATCGTGCCCAGTTCCATCATCTTGTATGAAGAGATTAGAATTAGTCAGGGTCCAATAGTTTTATGTTATGTAGAGACCAGACTCGAAACGCTGTTGTCACATTAAGGCTGCATGGACTGCATACATTATTTATGTAAATATAATCGTAAAGTGACAGGCGGTAAATAAGCATTGATAATAAATATCCAGATCTTGTACAAATATAGATGTGGATTTTAATGAGAATATGGCATACACCTTTGTTCTAGAGCACTTTAAACGATAGATTAAATATCAAAACTGGAGTAATTAACTATCTACATCGCATGATTCTAGATATATCCACCAGCAGGTCTGTACTTGACTCAGTTCATGCCCGCGGGTGGATTGCACAAGATGACACCTTAGCACTGGTTAGCTTTAAAAGACAAATTCGTATGTATTTATTTTCCCAAAAAATATGTTAGTTAATAAGAAATGTTTTGGACGTTTCTCTTCAACAACCTTTAAGCTGAAGAAAACAGCATTTGGAAAACAATACATTACTTTATTGCAACTGCATTGTTTCAAAATTAATCTGGCAATTCTCTTTCATTATTAAACGATTCCATGTAAAATGTAGTTGTTCAAACACTGCTCCTGTACATGCCTAAATCAGTTTTGGATAAATGTGTTGCTCGTGAACAACTTAGCAACTGAGCGATTGTCTTTCACTGTTTCCAGCTCTTTCTGTTTATTTCCACGCTTCCCTGATGTCCATTGTGCTCATTTTAATTCATCAGAGAGAAAATTCCACGCTTGAAAACTCATGCAGAACTTCATTACTCCTCCAAAAGGAAACTCTGAGTTTCGATGCAAAATTTTGTCGGTGTCACCTAAAGTTTAAGCGCATATTACATCTGAGGGCCTGCAATTGAAATTTTTCGACGTTGTGGCGTACGATCAGGATTTCTGAGCTTATGATAACGATGCAGTTAAACTTCAAAGCCATTTTTGTCGCTTATTTGATGCTCGTTAGTTTATGCGCTGAAGGTAAGTTAATTATTTCCAAGCAAATGCAAATATGTATATCACAGATAGCTTTTATCCAAAGACGAGAGTTTCACGCTAAGCTTATGCATCATTCTGGAAGTATTTTCAATGATGTGGTCTGTCCAGCAACGAATTTCTCACAAACAGCTTTGTAATGTTGTTTATTATCAAGGAATTTGATATGTAGTCGCTTGTTATTGATGCATAATGGCGTCATGTTCATATTCATCGATATTCTATGACTATGGCTTTACCAAACCTGGAATTGTTAAGACACACAAGATTAAAACTTAGTAGCAAATTCAAAATGTAGAAAGACGAACGCACGGAGTTTATTTGAAAAACGTTACAATCGTTAATTTTTGGATATGTTCGGAAATGATTCGGACACTTGGCGGATAGCTTCGTAAACGCTGTTATCTCCACGTTATTGTGGCTTGAATTGCTACTTGATTTTGCTATAAGTGGGCTAGCTACTCCACTTGCAGAGCCCTCTTCAGTAAAATTGATGTGCCTGGCAGGCTGCCGTAAAATAAAACGACAAATAATGTGAAAATATTTTAGCATATTTCTGTGGCAACGATTTCACTGGCGCAGCAATATACACAGACGAAGTGCCAACACGACAGCACTTAACAGCACTCTACTGCGTCCGCGTATGATGCTTAATTATGCTCATGCCGAAAACCACAATTGATGACGCTGAAGAGTGTGGAATTCTAACCAAATTTCGCTTCAATGACGTTCTCCTTTTTTCTACGTATAAAAGTAGTATTAGTATTAAACTACACACTTGAACTGTTGTTAGAAACTTGCAGCTGTTTCATGCGATCATCCGTTCATTGAATAAACTCTGAGGTTTTAAAGTCGCCCAACGGTCAATTTTTGTTTCTTGACAAGTAATTTGATCATCCAGTAATATTTCCAGACTTTCCTCCCAAAAACCAAAGTAACCAGAAAACGTTGCCACCGCCATGTGACAACTCTGAGCCATTGCACACCACTCTGTTTGCAACATTTTATTGACTTCATTGACTTTATTGACTTCGCCACAGTGAATCAACACCGTGGCAGGAGATGAAACAGGACTTGCGTCCCAATTGATATCAACTCCTTTATTACCCACCCAACCCACAAGAGGTTGACTACAACACCGGGAACTACGTGCCCTACTCTTTTCGATAAATGTGTGGGTTCTTTCACGTCCCCTGCTAACCATGTAACACTAAAGATGCAGGAGACGGGGCCTACGATTTATAGTCCTTATCCAAGAAGGCTTGAATATCTAACCATTTGCAGATGTAATTACAAAGGCAGCACATTCTCCTCAGTTATTTTAAGCCCCTGAGTGTTGGTCCGTTCTGGGGCTCGAAACCTCGACCTCCCGCACAGCAGACTGGCGCTCTACCAACTGAGCTAACCATTAGTATGCCAGATGTGTATAAGTAGAATCACCTGAACAAAGATCCGTAGCTTTTTGTGTATGTTTTGTTTACACTGGAATAAGAGTGTGCTTGATTAGCAGCCTCTGTTCGGGTAAGAAGCCCGCGCTCCTTCCCAGAACGACCGGACTCGAGAAAGCGGCAGAAATCGAGTCTAGAATAAGAAAGCAATTGATCTTATTAAGATTTTATTTCTTAGTTTCAGCTAATTGTTGTCCTGGCGATTCACTGATATGCTGTAGCCGGACGATCGAAATACGTGAGTGTGAAAATTTTCCTCTGCCTGACTCCACGCTATTGTATGTAATTACATTCATACCTGGAACAAATCAGTCCAATGTTATAACATGAACTGCTTTTCCTTGCAGTCGTCATCGCTGTACTTATCGCATTGTGCGTGGTTTTCTTCATTCAGTGTATTATCATTGTCTGTTTGGCTCAGAAGCTTAACAAGGCACAGAAAAGGTGAGGCTATTATTTCATCTTCTTTAGAGTAGAACTAAGGTAACCTTCTACGTTACTAGTGTTTTGTGTATGCGGGGCCCTGCAGTTTCTGGTTTAACATTCCATAGGCCCGGCTAGGTATTTGGGTATACGGTATCCGGTTCACAGACCTGAAAAAATTTATCTTTTTTTCTGTTTTTAAGGACTAATTTTAGGTTATTCGCATGACACGTTTTACATTTTTCAGGTCTATTGGTATTTTATGGGAAGAAAATTAGGTTAATTGGCCTTAACTGAGCTGAATCAACTGTTAATTTAGATTCAAATACCTTCAACTTTGGAGTTATCTCAAAAATTTGGTATGACCATCCTAAATACCTCCGAGTGTATATAGAGGTTCCTCCGGCTGTAATACTAATAAAAGCAAAACTATATTGTCCAGTAATATACCCTAAATAAATAATCAAAACATCTCCTTTTGCATTCATTTATTCTTGTTGCATTGTTGCATTATTCTTGTTGCATTTATTCTTGTTGCATTGCTTTTTCGTTCTTACTATATACTACCTTATATTATTTCCCTATTATCAAGAGAAAATGAGGGAACCCTCGTTTTCTCTTGCTTTTATCTATAAAGCAATGTTCAAAACTATAAACTCACCCTTCAGTGGCCAAGTTCGATAGTCCTAGACACTTCTTGCAGGTTTTCTCGACATCACTGAAGCCCCTTTTAATTGAACAGGTTTAGTTCTACGTATCACTGTCTTCTGTTTAATGATAAATTAAAGTCAATTGAACCATTTAAGCAGTCACTTGACCCATTAGATTTCAAGGACTTCAAGCCCCTTTAACTTGCACGGGTTACGTTTAGTTTTATGTATCCCTGTTTGCTGTTGGATGCAGTAAGTTATAAGATCAAGCTACTTGACTGAGCCATTGAAGGAGATACTGAATGCCATGTGTAATCATCATGATCGTAAAAGTGGGTGGAGAGGAATTGAAATTTGGCACCCTACATACCCGGCACTTTTTTTCCCTCAAACAAGCATCCTCTTCAGCCCCATGAAAGAAGTCCTCCTCCCATCCCCCATCTCCGTCCTATCCCCCATTCCCCATTCCCCATCCTCCATCCCCCATTCTCCACCCCTCCACCCGAGGGGTAATCTAGTACTCTAGTCTAACCAAGATGGTTTTTTTTGGTTTGTATTTTTTTTTCAGACTGGACATAGTATATTTACACAGTAGAGGGTCATCATACACGATGTATTCAACTTTCCCCGGATTTTATTCTGCGGAGGAGAGAGCCCTGGAAGAGATCGAGGAATCAGATATGGTAAAACTACCTCTTGATAACAAATATCTTTGCCGTTAACTGAAGAACAAAAGCCGCGGTCTCGTATCATTCTTACATCTCTAATAACTCTTTGTAGCAAATCCCTCGTGCACGCCGTGTTTCTGGATCTCGCACTGCTCCTGGCAAATCCAGCCCAGCTGCGATGTCTGATAATCCAAACAACAACAGTGACAAGGACATTTGGTTAGTTTCAAGTTATTAATCATTCCTTGCCTGCTTAGCCGCTCGTCTGTTTGCCAGCTTGCCTTCATACCACCATTTGCAAACTACAACTGACTTATCCCGCTGTGTTTTGTTTTCTATAGGGGCTTGTACTAACCTTACGAAGACAATGTACCATGGGTTCCAGAATTTCCTCGATTTACGACACATGGCAGATGTACTCACTTCAAGTACACTGACAACTCGATCGGAAAGTCGATGAGCGACTACATGTATTTGTAAAATTTAGTTCAAGATTTTAACAAGTTTATGAAGAGTTAGCAAGTAGTCTAAATATTAATTTGACATAACCATGCATTTTTTCAACTTAATAAAAACGAAGATTGAATTAGAGAAAGCATTCACTTTTATTTGCTCTGCAATAAGGCTTCGATGACTTGATTTGTTACTGTGCATGGTTAAAAACTTTGCACCATTTTCTCATGCAATCAGTGGTACAGTTGGACCCCGCTATTTCGTACCATCAGGGGAGAGGAAAAATAGTTGGAAATAACCAGAGTCCGAAAGAACCGATAGTGAATGACTGAAAGGCAAATCCAAGGGAAACATTTCTGAGTTCGAAAAACGGGAAATTCGAAATAATAGTGTTCGAATAAGCGGGATTCAATTGTAAAGCCAAAACCAATCGCTTTTTCGCCTGGGCGGTTCGCACCGACTGCAAGTATTTCAGTGCTCCACTTTTGACTGGGTCTCTTGAATGTCTGGGTAACGTAGCTTGATTGACCAAATTCATAATTTCTCGGGTTTCGGCCGTTTCACGACAATCAATTTAAATCAAAGGGCTCTTAAAAGCCAACTCATTCATGCTCTTAGCCATGAATGAGTGTTTCTTGTGTGTTAGAGTTTAACAATGTTGGTGGTACATCAATAAGCATCAAGCTTCTTCCTGACATGTATCTTAGCTATCAGCAGGCCCCGGGGGGGGGGGGGGGGTACTCCCAGAAAAATTGGGTGGGGGTGTGCGGCCCGCTCCCCAAAACCCTTACCCTATTTATGACCAAAATCTGCGATATTCCCTACCCTATTTATGACCTGACCAAAAATTCGAAACCCTATTTATGACCTGAACCTTGCATCAAAATCCTGTTTCAGACGTGCGTTATAATTGGATCCCTAGCTCAGACCAAAGTTAAATTACCGTAAACATAATTTGTGAAGGACTTTTGTTAATTTTCTTTTGGTTTTTTAAAAATATACCCATATTGAGGCTAGAGTACAAAAACCATACCCTATTTATGACCAAAATGGCCAAAATCAACCGAAATTGATACCCTATTTATGACTAAAACGGCTGAAAAACCATACCCTTTGGGGCCGCACATACCTATATAGCCCATATAAGGGAGTACCCCCCCTGGGCAGCAGGCTTACAATTGACTGATTGGGTAAATGAATCATTTGCTGTACAAAAGATTAGGACAATATAGCATCATTCTTTATGTTTTGTTGTCAAGCATTTGTGTTCATTGTTTAGTTAATGTTGTGTCATCTAAATGAAGTGAAAGCCTCATTCACTGTTTGCTTGTTACAGTTTATGTATGATATTTTATTCAAAAAATGTAAGTGCTTAGTGCAACATTTATCAGTACACCTCGAGAAAGCTTGTGTAACTGTTTTAAACATGTACCATATTACAAAAAATACAGGTCTAGATGAAGTGGTAAGCTACAAATTGTACATCAGTTATCTGCTGGCTAAATGAAGTTCAAAGAGTGTTAGCTTGGTTTTCGAAGGAGAGCGTTTAAGTCTGATGGAGTAAGTTTGCCAAGACAACCACCCTGAACTCAAAGTATCTATCATTTAAAGTTCTTGGGTTGTCATTGTCAATATTCATTTGACTGTATTAATAATAATTACTTATTACTTTTTTTTAATTAAATAACTATTATGGGTAGCCAGGAATAATCCAGTAGATGTAACATCAACTGCTGCCCCTGAAATTAAATAGATAAAAAAGATGAAGATATAAATAAAAATAATTTGGAAGATACCAGAAATAGGGCACATCCCTTTATAGTAAACCCGGGCCTAGCAGGACAAGGGGTCACTCCAAAACGCAGACCACGCAGACTGCAGACCGTGCAGACCATGCAGACTGTGCAGACCGTGCAGACTGAGTACTTTTTTTTCTGACACTTGACTCACTTTCTCTCTTTTTTCGGTTCTACAGTTACAAAATAGCGTCGTGATGTTTGTTATTTATCCATTCGACATCTAACTGTTGATTCAATAGACAAAATTCCCTTTACCGATCTTAAATATGCTAAAATCAAGCATAAACATATCCTGGGCGCAAATTGCGTCAATTTTTGACCTTGTTTTTGCATTTACTTTTGACTCACATATGTTTTGGTTCTGGTCACATTAATTAGTGTTCAATTATATATCGGAGTGTTTGTTATGCACGGGCGCGCCAGCTCGGTATGTGACTGTTGACGTGTCATAGGCTCTACAATCCCTTTAGTCCAAAATATTCTTAAGTAACGCTATTTTAAAATGTACAAATAAACCTTACTTGTAATGTAATGTCACAAGCAACATGTGCAGTTTCTACTCAGGTGTACAAAATGTAATATCCAAATGGCTGTTGGAGCGTGACCGCCTGATCATGTCAAAGATGCCGAGCTGACAGAAAACCAAATAGCATTTGAAATTCTCAGCGCACTACGGTTATCGTAATGAGTTGATACGATGGTTAATTTCTATGGCCTTTATATGACAGTTGTGTTTGTGTAGTCTCTCTTTTCCTTGGCACGTCGTAGTCGCTTAGTGTGTTGTGCGTGACGCGTAAGGAAAATCTCACGCGAGCAGTTACGGTCACGATCAACGGACTACCCGAAAGTTGCAATACTCCTTGTCTAATAGCGATTCTACACTTTGTGAAGCAAAAGCGATTCGTGGGACGACGTCGCCTAGAGTCACTGTCCTTGCTTTGTGTTATGAAGCGGTTAACAGGTTAACGGAGACTAAGAAAATCGAAAAAAAAAAGTACGAACACATAAACAAATTGGACAAAACAATTAAAACCACAAACCCGTCAAAAATCGACGCAATTTGCACCCAGGATATGTGGAAGTTTAATTTTATGCTTGATTTTAGTATATTAAGGATCAGTAAAGGGAATTTCCCATACAAAGTGTATCAAACGCGTTTGTCTATTGAATCAACAGTCTGACGTCGAGTTTGCGCGGTCAGTGGATAAATAACAAACATCACGACATATTTAACACTATTTTGTAACTGTAGAACCGAAGAAAGTGAGAAAGCGAGTCAAGTGTTAGAAAAAGTACTCAGTCTGCACGGTCTGCACAGTCTGCATGGTCTGCACGGTCTGCCGTCTGCAGTCTGCAGTCTGCATGGTCTGCGTTTTGAGGTGACCCCAGGACAAGAGTCTTGAGTGAAAGCAAACACACTGCAGATAACTCTGATCAACTCTGTTTTCAACAACCTGAGATATTGAACAGATTATTTACCTGCATTTCAATCCCATTTGGGTGCCTACAATAGTCACCAAGTGTTACACAGCTTTTAAGATTGTCAGTTTTGGTATCATGGTTAGATTCATTAAACTTGATGTCTTGTTTTGCCTGATCGATCTGGGTCTACGCGTGTAACACACGAGCGACGATAATCAGCAACGAAGTACAGATTCCATTCCACTTTATATGCATTTCAGGATATCATCTGTTACTGATAATATTATTATTCGACTTAGGGCCATTATTATAAAGCAACAGTAGTCATCTGGCATTTCAGTGGAACTAGCAATTTCATAACGCTGTAAATAAGCTTATCAGTGAATGGAGCTTTACAGCAATTGTCACGCAGCGATCGTAACCTTGGCGAATATTTCTGGACTCTTAGTCTGAAACAGACTTTAGTTTAGTTCTGGGTCATTTCGATTTGACGTGTGGGCTGTATGTTTTGCTTAAAGCAAATTTAAACAATTAAAGAAAGCAATATTTACTCACCAGAAATCACAAACGATTGAAGTCAAAATCCACAATGGCTGCCTTCAATTAGCTGAGAAGACTCATTGAGCCCGTAATGACCGTAATGGAGGCCGACGAATCCGACGAATATCTCAAACCAGTTTGGGCTCCACAAATTCTAAAATTTTTCAACATTTTTAACCAAATTCACTCCATGGATCCACTAATACAGCATACATCCCATCTGGCGTTGACAACATTCGTAAAATATGACCTTCTTGAGCACGTAACACGAGATGGAGGGAAGGGTAGGTACGCGGGCTCATTTTCGGAGAAAAAATAAATATTTAAGCTTAAATATCTATCTACAGATATGTTTTGGTCTCATTTTATTCACTGAATGCCTACATTTCTTACACAAATTCTCTCGCAGTGTTTTTGCAATCATCTAGAAAGTGCATTAATTAGGCTTGTCATGTTTGCTATTCCGAGTATTCGTGGCAAGTTGACTACTTGGTCAGCGGTTGCGCAAATCCAACCAATTTGCTACGT
>JAHPZR010004813.1:0-68940 GCA_019787425.1 Platygyra sinensis
CGGTTTTAATGTTTTTTAAAATCTCTGTTTGGTGTGTTGTATGCCTGTCTTTTTTTTTCTACTGTTTTACGTAAGTGTACGTAATCTGTGGCTCCAGGTACTCAAAGAAGGAACCAATTCGGATCAAAAAAAACCTGTTTAACAACTTCGAGAACATTCCACCTCCACCGTTAGCTCTGTGATATTGCCAAGAACGATATTTTTCTTCATTGTCTTTCTATTTCGCAGCGAGTGGAGAATCTTACAAACACATGACTCTCCCAGCCGTTATTCATGTACATGGCGTTTCAAACGTCCACGCTCCGATCCAGGCCCCAGAGAAGTACATTGAAAAGTACGAATTTATAAAGGACAAAACAAGACGATGCACGCTGCCATGGCTGACATCTTGGATGAGGCTGTGGGTAACATAACAGACGCATTTAAAAAAGCAGGGTTAGTAACAGTAGAAACGATTTGGACTTTAAGTGTCATTCCCCGCTATTGCATTGCACATCCCTTATGCGCATTATTTCACACGTGATCAACGCGCGCGCATTAAAAAATGGCGGCTTTTGCTTTTCGGCTGGAACCTTCGCCATAGATGTTAATTCGGTATCTTCTCGAAAACGAGTACGGTGACCTTTCATTTATTTCCTGTTTTCAATTGAGTAATAAATTTCTCTATGTAAATAAATATGGACAAATTCTCAGAAACAATCGTCGGAAACCTGAATTTAGCAAGCAATCGTGACTGTAATCATGGTGTTATTATAAGGTTTATGGGGTATAAACTAGTATACCTAAATGGTAATAATGCTGCCGAAGGGGAGAACAACTTTAAGTATGCTAACAGTTACCCTATGAACTGAACTGTGAAGAATTTATTTGCACAAGATATTTGAATCGTTATGATAGGAAATCAATTGAAATTGTTATTGGTTTGGGTGCTTTGTGGGAGTGAATAGATATTGCGTGCAAGTGGCCTTTTCTTCACCAGAATCTGAACTTAATACACGGTTTGCAAGCAGAAATTTGACCCTGAAATAAAGGAAAGGCAAATTTTTACTTAAGTCAAGTTAATTGTTGCGGAGTGAGCGTAGCGAGCGAGCAGTAACATAATCAGGATTTAAAATTAATGGAATATGTTAAAGGGAGTACGAATTCTCGAATTCATGACTTTTTACCAGAATGCATTGCATTTAACCAGAGTGCATTGGGCCACGAACAACACGAGGATGTCGCGTGGATTCCGATGAGAATTTTTTGCTCTGATTTACTTGTAAAACGATGTGCAGGAGGTGTTATTGATTTTCACAACTATGTCATTTCTTAGCAGTCTCGCCTCCGTGGTCGAATTCTCAAATCAGATGAAGAGAAATCATCGTTACTAAAGCCCTGGTCAAACGGCGCGTGTTAGTCGATGATAGTTGATTCTCCCCTAACTATCACCAACTATCATTCACATGGTCAAACGGCCTAAGAAGATCGTGATAGTTGACGATAGTTCACCGGCAGTCGCGCAAGCAAAGTCACGAGAGCAGCGAGTTCCAAGCTCTTTCCGCGTAAAAATGTGAATAATAAATGGAGTCCCGTAAGACAAACTTGTAAAAGTATGAATTTTTCGCGACGAAAGAGGCGGGCAGCATGTTTTCTGACCACTATCGGGCCATTGATTACCAAAAGAGCTGACCGAAAAACTATCATGAACTATCATACGCGTGGTCAAACGAGAAAAACTATCATCGACTATCATGAAGAATTTGAACAAGCTCAAACTGAATGATAGTTGATGATAGTCAATGATAGTGCATGATAGTTGGTGGTCAAACGGAAGCGAGCGCTCAACTATCATCGACTATCATGAGCCGTTTGACCAGGGCTTAAAACTTGTAGAATAAATAGAACAAACGGAAAGTGTAGAACACACTCATTTCATATATGCTACGATCTACTCCTTTTCATCCGAACATGAATTTGAACTTAAGTTTTAGCATTTTCACATATCCGGCGATACCGGACGCGTCTTCGACAATGTCAACACTCCAGAGACATTTAATGCGTACCGGTACAGAATTTATAAGTGAGATTTCTGCTGCTACAATTTTCACATCTTTCGATTTCCATCCTTTTGATTTTCTGGCAAAGGGGAGGTAGATGTGAATCGTATGTGTATGTGCTTTATTGTCTCGATCCCTTGTCACGGTATCCGGTCATCTCGCCACCAACCAACTCGCCGCCAAGTAAAGTAGTCGAGGTGAATTAGCTGTTCGAACGAGAGAAAAGTAGTCGAGATGGAAAAGATGCTCAGACGAAGTTCGTTTGCTTGTCTGTATGCAAATTACATGTCACCTGACATGTTGTAGGTGATGTGATTTGATAAATGTTCCGTTGTCTTGGGCGAGCGACATTAAATGCGCGTATGCTCTTTTTTTGTAACATGGTTTTCAAAACAACACAAGTCGAGCTCTTGTTTTTTTTGACTTTCTTGTTGTGATTGTGCAGTAGTCTTTGCATTGCCTTCGTAGCTGATTTTTTATTTACTTATTTATTTATTTATTTTGGAGTCGTTTAAAATATGAGACACAACTAAGCTATTTATACAAAGTAAGCTGATATCTTAGGGCTACCGCCGGTGCAGCACATCGTTCAACGTAATACGAACTGTGTGAGTGTTTTACACAACTAAACAAGGTAGAACGAATTTCAGTCTCTTCGGCTTGTGGTTCAATGTTATTAGATTATTGGTAATCGGTAATCTTTGGACCGGTAACCGTTGTCACACCTCGCTATTGATTCGTCATGATGCATGAAGTTGATGCATACAATTTACACACCACAATTTGACACTACTTTAAGAAACAAGCAAGCACATGGTTCACTGCGCATCTTAAATCATCCATTGGCTCATAACCACAATTCCTTGCGCCATATCACTGCGCATCCTAAAATATTTCCGTTGGCGCATAACCACAATTCCTTGCGCATACCACTGCGCATCCTAAATCTCCCATTTGCGCATAACCACAATTCCTTGCGTTTGGTAAGAAAAAGTGATTGCAAGCCCCTATAATGTAATCTTCTGCTGATTAGAGAGCTGCCTCGCTCGTTCGCTTCAGTCTCACTCGCTGCGGCAGCAAACATGTACCGTGTTTCTATCGAGTTATAAAAACACAAGTGGAAGTTTGGGAGAACGAGAAATGCTGTGGGAACACGAGCCGCAGCGTTTCCACAGCTTTCTTGAGTTCTCCCAAACTTTCACGAGTGTTTCTAAAACTCGATAGAAACACGGAGTGCATGTTTTCTATTTCTTTTAGAAAACACCGCGACGAGAAAAAGGAAAACAACTTGTTAACTTTGATTATTAAAAAGTAAATTCTCTTTGCTCGCGCCATCATTATATCTCGTACTAGTTCTGTGTCTACATCGAGTTACAGAAACACGAGTTTTAACCAATCAGCGTGCGTATTTTCTTAGGATTGTTTTCTAAAACAATACAAGATTTTGTTGCGAGGGAAAAATTATTTTCACTGTTTGAACAAAGCATGCGGCAGCATAGTAAATCAAGTCAACGGAGTATTAACTGCTTAGATGTGATGCCGCCAGCTGGCTGAGTGGCTCGATAAAAATTATTATGGTGTTGGAAACATAACAAAATGAAGCTTGGCTGCCAAACGAGCTACGTTATTCAACTTGACAGTAGTGATTTCAGGGGAATCAGTGATGTGCATTGCAGTCTTGCCTGCGTGGTCCTCTCAGTGCACAACAGAAAGTGATTCAATCGTTTCGTTTTTCTACAGTGATGGCGGAAGGTGATTAAAAGGAACAATTTCAGATGCAATTTGAAGGCACTTCTTTGTATCATTGTATTGATGCGAAAATCTCACCGATGGCAAAATGTATACTATGCGACAATGAGAGATGTATTCATCCATATTTTATCATTTAATCATCTTTTTAGGTTATGGAACGACACCATTTTGATATTCAGCACGGACAACGGAGGTCGTCCAGTTTATGGAGGATACAACTGGCCTCTTCGAGGACAGAAAGCGACATTATGGGAGGGAGGGGTTAGAGGAGTTGGATTTGTCCACAGCAATCTGCTAGGACGTAAGGGAGTCACGTGTAAGGAACTATTGCACGCGACGGACTGGTACCCAACCATTCTGGGACTAGCTGGTAAGAGTTAATTCAACCCAACGAATAACTAGTGAGTTCTCTGCCGAATACAAACAACGAAGAAATAGAGGATATTACATAGCAACGCGGTGATACAAATTCTATCAACGAGTCATGATTGATGGTATCTCTCACCAGAAAGACCTACAATGCAAAAAGCATCCTTGTTTGTCACCCTGGATTCTCAAGAATAATTAAACATCTGCGTTGGGTGAATCAATGATTAAAGGGTTGAAGCTTACATTTCATATTGATGTAGCAGTGAGATAAATGCATGAATAAACTGATGGCGTGGTACGATATTACTTCCCACAGGGACTGATACGATATCACTTACCGGATTTTATTGTCTAATCAAATATATGTAGACCACAAGTATTTTAATGCCATATCGCGAACGAACGAGTCTTCTTACTGATGTATTTTTCCTCTATAGGGGTGACAAGCATAGATAAAAGTCCTATTCCACTGGACGGACATGATGTGTGGGACACGATTTCGCTCGGGAAACCTTCTCCGCGCACTGAAATATTACATAACATTGATCTAGCTGGCACTGTTCCACCAGCGTCTGATATCCTGGGAGGTTATACCGGGATCGCTCTCAGGGTGGGCGAAATGAAGCTATTGATGAATGTGCCTAATGACACGTGGTATAAGCCGCCCGAGCTTGGTGGAAAACCGGAAAGAGAAGTTCCTTTGGATGCAGAGCTTGAGTTTCCGGATGTGGTAAGGCGTGTTCTCTTTACCGTTTTATTAACATAACGGAGGCCAATAGATCTCTACCAATTTCCGATAAAGATTGCTATCCTGTTTATTAATTTCAAAACAATGGTTGGTAATTCGTTAAGGACTCATGCAATTTTTAACATCCAAATCAAGTGCAATTTGATGGTTTCTTGCAAGTTCTTATGGCACACTGACATAGCAAGGAGATGTCGAGGTACCTCGATGCAGTGTACAGAAATCGTTTATTTATTAACAGCTTGGCTTGTCAACGTTAACTCTCGAACTCTCGAAAATCTTTAGCTTCACAGTTCTGGTGAAACTGAAGGTTACAGCTTTTTCGATTGCATGTATCCGCGACTTTATGTTGCTTAATAACGTGTCACGCTATCGTAGAAGCAAAGGAGTGGCTGAGGAGTGACGCTGCATCAAGGCTGTTGTTTAATTGTCGAGAGTATGGAACTTCATGTTAGTAACGGCTAGTGTGTAACTTTCAGAAATGTTAATGTGTATACCATGTTGAATGCACTAGGGTTGACATTCATTACTTGCTTTTCAATGGCAATTAGTCAAAAACTTGGGTAACTGCAAATATTCAGTACCCTTTTACAACAATTTCATGCCAGTAACCAAAACCCCACCACAAACTCCAATACTTTTCACGACATGAACTCTGTCGTCTGTTGTTGTAGGTCGACTTTGTGGAAGTTGCGCTTTATAACATAACCGCTGACCCAGAGGAACGCACAGATCTGAGTAAAACACTCCCGGATGTTGTTAAGAAGATGCAGACGCGAGTGAAGGATTACATGAAGTCGTCAGTGCCTGCGCTTTATCAAAATCCTGATCCCAAAGCGTTGGAGACTGCTAAGAAAAATGGAATATGGGGCCCTTGGAGA
Organism: Platygyra sinensis; assembly: GCA_019787425.1. Lineage (NCBI taxonomy): Eukaryota > Metazoa > Cnidaria > Anthozoa > Scleractinia > Merulinidae > Platygyra > Platygyra sinensis. The sequence goes on from JAHPZR010004813.1 coordinate 5,787, forward strand.
GACTGAAAATGGAAACCCACAAACCAGTTTTGCAACCCTTTAACGAAGTTTTCTGCTTAAATTTTTGTTTTCTACTTTTGACTTTGATTAATGTTAAATTTTATTAGCGTTACTGACTTGGGTAGAACATTTACTGGACTCTAAGCTCTCATCACCTACAATCTCAGACAAAATGATTAGGACACTCACACGGATCTGGTTACCGACCTTGCAAAATGTCTTAACCCTTTAAGTCCCGATAGTGCCGTCTGGCACAAAATGTTATAATATGCCAGGAGCCCATCACTAGGAGCCTGTAACTACCCCGTATTCCTGTCACGGCGTTTTCACAGACCGATCTATTATTAATTTGAATTTATCGCGAATTCAGATCCACACGGGAACCTCAGTGACCAATAGCCCTTTTCACGGTTCACCCTTCTCATTTGCATTACAATGAAATCTAGCATCTATGCGAGGCAATTTCGGGCTATTTTGCAGTTTTAGCCCGAAATTGCCTCGTATCCACGTTGAATTACATTGTAATGCAAATGAGAAAAGCTAACCGTGAAAAGGGCTATTACAATCACAAGCACGGGCTAATGTTGACATGTCGATATCATGTCGACATCTTCACGTGAGGCGGCATTGTTTTATCCTTACCGATGCGAGCTCATGTAGACTGGAACTGGTCTATTTCGCAGGAAAAATATCTAAAAATACACTGGTCTGCAAAAATGCCGTTGTAGGCAAAAATGGGAGTTGCAGGCTCCTAGTAATGGGTTCCTGAATATGCCTAATATGCTGCACACCCAGAGCTGCAAATTAAGCTATTGTTAGCGGTATACCCGACATATTCAAGGACTAAGGTATTTTTATTGCGCTTTTTACATATGCTGATCAATAGCCCTTTACAATTCATTAAAGACTGAATACGAAAAAATGTTTAAACCTATTCTAGATTGAAAGAGAACTATTCCGTCCAATTTCCAGAAACGAAGGCTAAGCTGGATGGCGTCTCCTTCATCTCCTCGAACCAATGTTGGAAAATGCTGCGTTTTTTTCTGCGGGGTTTTTTTTTCAGCTAAAAGGGAAAAATTAGTTGTAACTGTAAGTGGGAGAAGGGGACAACTGGCTTGGCTTCTGGGATTGTAGATATTATTTTGAGAAATTTTACGAGCTCGAAACCCAGGGTGGGGGACTCGAGCCTCCATATGAAAGAGAGACCGAGAATGTCCATTGTCTTGCCTAGGTTGCAAGTCACTAATTTTGGTTTTACTTATGCTTAGGGTGTACAGGACGAAACTCAAAATAATTTTAGACTTCTTAGCTGTCAGAGTATCTTTTAGGGGTACATGCATTTGCTAAAGGAGCTTAGGAAGGAAATCAATTTCAATATTTTAAAGACTAGAATGTAACAGTCTCTTGTTAAAGTTGTATCATTAACAGGTCAAATAAAGCTTGAACTACAGCTAGAGTATTTTTAAGAAGATTACGACATTTTTTTTATTTATAGGACATGTTTCGATGTTACGAATATCATCGTCACTTACAGAATATTTGAAAAACCGTTAGAACTATCTAACAACTAGGCGAAACATGCATAATTAACTATGATTAAGTGACAAAGATTGTTAACATATTTGAGTGAGCCGTTTCAAAGTGTAGAAAGAGTAGAAAACCTAACGCGCAAGTGACATGTTGACGTGATGTATTAGTAGGGGCGGAATCAAGGTTTCGAAACAATCCGCAGAGCAAGATTGAAGACAACGTTCTGAGCCTTGTAACTGTTTGAAGATGTGTGAGCCAGAGAACTTGTCTGAAGAACAGGTTGGGTTAAAGCGAGGTAGCCTTGTGTAGTCTAGGGTGAGAAGGGGGCTAAAAGCCACTAGGAGTATTTCTACACCCCTCATGAATGGTATGTTAGTACATCGCAGGATTAACCCCAGCATTAAATTCGCCGGCACCCATTTATATACCTGGGTGGAGAGAGGCACTGTGAGAGTAGAGAGCACAACACAATGTCCCTGGCCAAGGCTCGAACCCAGACCGCTCGATCCGGAGGCCACCGCGCCTCCATGCAAGTGTTATAAATATAAAGTGTGTATTACACGTAATTATCGATGACAATCAGTTCCGCAGGGGAGGATTCTAATTGACGACTGAGCTATAAACGGCTATGGCTTTATTGAAAGATTCAGTTCCACCTTGTGAATCTGGTGTTAAATTCAGCAATCCTGCGTTTCACGGGGCTCGGTGTAAATCTCCAAAACGTGTTACGCAGTCTTGTAAGCACGCAGTATTCCTACAGTGTTCTTAACTTCGCGAGAGTTTATTTCGCATAAAATGAAATAACACGACTTTAAATTTCACAGAAGTACGTCATCAAAGCTTTTACTTTCACAAACTTTACCAAGAGACTATCGTGACTTTACAGAAATAGTGAATCATCAACATACCGTACAAAGGTATTTCAAACAGGAAATTAAAGATAAGGGGTACACCGATTGTCTCCTCCGCATCCGATATCCTTCAGTGATAACTACAAAAAAACAGGTTAATGGTCACAATCGTTTTTATGACTTTGGTCTTATACTAAGTTATTTATAAATAATTTGTGGTGGCTATGAAACTAGTGTGAATGAACGTTTTTAGGCTTCAAAAACTGAAATGTTTAGAAAAAAGCTTAATATACTGTATTTACTGAATTACATCACTGTTGTTTCAAAATGGAAACGTACAAAGTATAATTTTGATAGATAACCTTCATTTAGACACGATTTGACAAGATGTCTATTTCCTTGCATCAAAATAATTTGCAATCAGTGTCACAGTACAGAGTATGGTTTCCAATCAAAAGTTTCCGTCACCTCAACGCCTTTGTCACGCATGCACTGCACTGCTTTATCAACAGGTGAAATCATTTCAACATCAGCACCACCACACGTGCAACACGGATTGTGTGACGGTTTAACATCACCAAAATCCATGTATAACTTCATACAACTGGGGCATCTTGGAATGTAATTACATTTTCTAGCCCCACACAAACTTAGATCCACTACAACTTGCAGACCTCTACTAGCAAAAGCCATTTGAGTTCGCATAGCACTGACTCGTACACAGCTTGTAGTTGTGCAACCACCCATCACTAAAGTATTGATTCCCTCTTTGAGCAATTGCTGCTCAACCCATTCTCTGAATCCATTGGCCTGCATGACAGATGTGCTGGGTTTGATAACGTATCTCTGATTTTTATCGACTACAGAAGCTACGCTGTCATGAAGTTCAAAGTCGCTGCCTCCGAATGGGCAACGAGTCATCAGAGTTGGCACATTATTCAATCCAGTGCGTAGAAGTGTCGCACAATTTTGAAAACTCTTCTTGATCGGTTCAACCTCTTCGTCTGGTAAATAAGCTCGCCATATTCCGTCCACAAAGGCTCGTTGTAGGTCAATAAGCAGTAATCCAACTGGTCTTGGCACAGACCCCACATGGAAGGCCATTTACACTCGATTTTGGTTACAACAGTCTGTAAACGACCACTCTGTTTTTCCGGAATGTCTCCACCATTCCGCCATCTTAAATCCCTGATATCTTAGTACCAGATCCCCCGTGTTGAGCGCCCACCCTAAGCCCTCGGGGAACCTGGGACTGGGAATGGTGAACTTTGAACAGGCTCCTGTGTATGAGGAGTCCCTTCCAATTTACCAATCTTATATATCGTCGCCTTTTCCAAAACTAAGTTAAACTACGTGTATCTAATTTTGAAAAGACAATAGTGTAATATTCTGCCCTGGGTATTGTTATTCATGACATGTAGATAAGGTATGGGGAATCGCTCTGGCCTGGGACAAGCCCAAACCAGGCTCAGAAGATATCTGGGTAGGTGGCTTAGACTTCAAACCCGGCTTCCTCGTAGGGAGGGCGGGTGGGGCGCCAACTGTTCGCTGCCACGGACTAGAGTAGAGTGCACAATGAGGAGCACGTGTTTGCCTTTTATAAGAATATTTGCATTAATTCGTCCCCAGGGTATTTATTACCAATTCAAATTGACTTTGAATACGAAAAACTTCATCGTAAGACCCCGATGTCGCTACCACCGCTTTTAAAATTCATAGGGTCGATTTTTGTTTGCAGTATTTTACTCAGTGACAATGATTTCGGGGTGGCCACTTAATAGACGTTCAACTGTAGAAGAGTTTGCTGTACTCAGTTAGACATCTAACATGAAATTAAGGTTACTGCAGCAAGATGGGCAAAACCTTCATGTAGGCAAGAATTAAAAGGAAAAGAAATTCCCCCATTCATTGTCTGCTTTCTTTTGTTTGTAAGTTTCGTTTAAATGCATCTTAAAATACCCGGCCACATTCATCATATCGTGTAGTAAAACGTCTTCATACATCATTCCAAGTCACGAGGAATCTCAAGGGTGCGTTCCTTTGAGAAAATCCAAGATTAGGTTCTTAAATCCGAAGGAATCCGCAAACGGATTTTGCGCCTCTTTACTAGACAGATCAATCCAAGATCTCTCGGGTCATAGTGCTTCAAAGGTACCGCAGAATCCACTCTGGAAGTGGATTTTTCGGTTCCTTTGACGAGCCATCATCCGAAAGATCTTGTATTGATCTGTTTAGTAGAGACATAAGATCCATTTTCGGGATTTTTTTGGATTTAAGAAACGCAACCTAGTCAACTTCTTGAGCTAGGGAAGCTTTAACCCTTTCAGGGCCAAATGGTCGTCAAAAAATGCCGTTTTTAGTCATTAAATCAGTTTTTTGGCTGCCATGACGCTAAGTGGGCCTCAGTTTTGCTGAAGAAGCTATTTTGTGCCAGACAGATAGATTTCCCCAAGATTAAATAGAATATTTTAATTTGGTACATGAGCCAAAGTTTGGACTTTTTTCGCGATTGCCCGTTTCGAATTTTTTCATTGCCCTTTTCCTTTCGGCGCAATCTCGTTTCCAGAGCCTCGTTCCCCTTGACCAGCGGTCGGAAAACGAGAGATTTGTTCTTTTCTTTTGATAACGTGGTCATCGAAAACGAGGAGCTCTGGGGACAACGTACATTAATCATTATCGTCCCCAGAGCCCACGATCCTTCTGGCCTGCGGCAGGAATCGAGAGCTCTGGGAGCAACTATTTCAGGCATGCGCCGTAGATGCAGACTGCGTGAAACCGGATGGGCAGAATTCGGTTATTTCCTTTGTTATTTCAAAATGGTTGCTCCCAGAGCTATGCTGGGGCAGAGGAGATACGGCTTAAGCCATCAGACTTTCAGTACTTTGTCTGTCACAAAATTCATGTCCAAAGATTATTACAAACGCATAAATCTTTATTTTAAATTGCAAAAATATATTATTCATAAATAAACTTATTTGGTATTATTACAACTACGCTAATCATCCACTGAGATCGAATGAATCAGATAGTTTTCTTCAAAAACACCAATACAACATTGAACAAAAGGTTTGAATTCAAGGTAAGAATATTAAATGCCATTGGAAATGTGCTAACGCATTTACTGAGACTTGAAAATGTACGATCTCTTAAAATAGCAAATTTCAGAATTTGAAGATCAAACCCCAGAGGAGAAACATGAAATCCAGTTTTTATGTTGAAAATTTTCCACCTGAATACCAACATTAAACTACAAGAAATCTCAAACATTAGGGGAAAACATGTTTCACTACTGTTAACATGTCTAGGAAATCTAATCCTTGCTAGCGCTCCTCTAGGATTCGATGTAAAAAATATATGAAAATGTACCAAAGAGAAGTTCAATATGAACGTTAAAAGGGCTCAGTCACGGCATCCTGAGTTATTTTGAACATCGAAAAAATAACCGTTAAATTGAAGGAAACCTGAAAAATAACACTTTATAAAGATAGAAAAACATCAAAGAGATAATAATAAACCATAAAGGAACAAGGATGGTTAAGGATGGAGAAGATTGACACGGATTGCCAACAACGAATTTGAAAAGTTTAGCTAAGCTTTTCAAACGTGACTGAGCCCCTTTAAAGAAAAGGCTCAAAAAGCCCAGAGAACAAGTTCCCCGTTTGGAAGAATCATTGATGTGGTCAAAGAGAGCTGAAGGGCTGATGATACTGATTGACCAATCAAGTCAAGCTGAGTAACCACAACTATAAAAATATACATGTAAAAGGCATGTCAAGATAGAAGCTAATTGTGGCCAATGACCAGTACATTAAAAGCAACAGCCTTAATGAAAATGTTCAGCCCTTTGCTCACTATGGAATCATAACAAGATTCTGCAACTGATTTAAAATATAAGCCTAATTCTAAAGAACAAAGTTTCTGGCCAAAACTTTTAAGACAATGATAGTATTGATTTTTTGGAGACGCGCGAAACAGTTGCCGTTAGCGTTTGGGTCACGACGCTTGGAGCTGTCAAATGAGAAGGCAAAAGCACGTGAGCACATTCGAATTCCCTCGTGAGCTGTGTAGCATGCACTGTCTGCATGGTCTGCGATTTGGGGTGACCCACCTAACTGGTGTCAGTTATAGACCACGTGGGCTTAATGTAAATACGTTTCTCGACTACAGCAACTGTTTCGCGCGTCTCCGAAAAAACAGGTCCACCTGTTTCGGTAGAAAGAGCTAAAGTGGAGTCTCATATAAATCACCCGCTCCTCCAATGTATTACTGATCAATCACATATTATCAAAATGCATCTGGCAAATATCAACGCATTTGCCCAAGGTGGCAGCTTTGATACAGCTTCTTAGCAGTAATGATAAGGACGACTCTGCATCCGTGTAGAAATAAGCCACTCAACTGGGCTGTTAATCAAGAATGCAATATCCCATTGCCGGTACTGCTTAATCTTCAAATACATGTATATTGCCCTTACTGTGCCTAAAGCCTAAGGCCTTGTTCACATCTGCAACAAAACAACATAATGACAGAAACATAACGACATAGGAAGGACATTATGTTGTTGTTTGCAGTGTGAACACTGTAGAAGCAACATAACAGCAACATGACCACACAAGGAAAAAACTGATCGTTCCCTTGTGTCTTTATGTCAATATTCACATTACCTACACAAGTGATTATGTCATTATGTCATAATGTCGTTTAGTTAACTGGGCCTAAGATATCACCAATTTCTAACAAAGAGTCTACAATGAATAATTCACTGTAGTTTTTACCACTACAAAACAATTATTCTTTAAGTATATTGGAAATGTTCAAGAACATTTTTAAAACATAACATAACTTGTGAAGGAATTCTGAGTCCAAATATATTCCTTTCTCTAAGCATATTAGAACTGCTTAATTTTAAACATAACAGAACTTGTCAAGATATAACAACATTCTAATTCTGAGTACAAAACATCTTCCTTCCTAAGCATATTGGAAATGTTCAATTTTAACACATAACAGAACTTATCCAGGAATATTAACACTCTAAATTATTCTGAATACACATATAGTCCTAACCATTTGACACCTTTTAGTTATCTTTTCTTAGAATACAACACAATGTGTTATAATCAATATAAAACAACATTTCACCTTAATACGGAAAAAAGGCACAATCTCCATGTGCACTTGGCATGAAAATGACAATTTCTTCAACTGTAGCATGCCTACAGGTTCAATTATTAGAAGCAACTAATAAAAATTAAGCCCTTCATAAATTTGCTACACACAATTTAAACACTAATAAATGCTCTAGAAAAGTAAGTCACTTAAATCTCAGTGACTGAACATCTGCACCATAATCAAATGCAAAATAAGAACGTCATTTATGGTTGTTGAGGAACAAGGAGGAGCCATGCAGAAAAAAAATGCCTAGGGAAAAGGTTTGAGAGGAAAAGCCAGGAAATGAGAATTATAAAGAGGCACAAAAGCCTTATGTGCAGACATGCACCATGAGGATTGATGATGATGACGAAGATGATGATGATGATGAGCTTTCAAGAAGCACATGAAAATCTCTTCAATAGTGAGATTTCAGTAATAAAATAAGTTCCAAATTATTTATATTGCAAGCCTGAAGTTTGGAGGGTGGGGTATTTGAAGTGGGAGAGAGGAGCGATTATTATGTGATCATTTTCCCTTATACTATAAACAAGACTATGTATAGCTTAGGAGTATTAAGTAATAAGAAAAATACAAAGACGATTCCCTATGAAGAACTCAACCTCTTCCTGCTAGAAGCAACAACAGGAAAGGCAACGGAAATGCCAGTGGGTTCCCTGTGACAAATATTCTACCTTAGACAACTATATTTCAACTAAACAGCAAAGTATCTACAGTCAGTCTTTGGATTTCAGTTTTTAAGAACTTTAGAAGAGATACATGTATATGGGTTTTCAATCAACCCATTCCTCATTAATGAATCCTTCATATGCTAAGCCTGCCTGACCACAAACAATGAAATATATTGACCATAAAAATTGCCCAAAGATGTTTCAAGGGCTACTAAAAGCAAACTTCATAACACAAACCCATGAAAGAGTAAAACAGCACAACAAAATAATACAAAAGGCATTATTCTTGTAAAAATACTGAGAATGTGGTCACAAGCTTGTCATATAAAAGATAATCATGTCTAACAGCATGTTTGCTGCAAAAAGCACTTTATGAGGACTAACATTATATCCTGTCTAGTTAAACAAAAGAAATCATTTGTACCAGTTCCAAGTACACAATTTAAAACTCTCCCTGGTTGGAAGATTATGAAAGCTTCTTAGTTAACCCCTTAAAAAAGATGGAGTAAGCCCCATGTGTCAGTTCATAAATATTAATAGTTATAATGCAACTTCCTTATTTGCAACTCTCCACTCTTAAAAAGGCCTGGCAACCTTAAGAGCTTAAGCCACAAAATATTGTCTCTTATAAGACATATAGTTTAATAGTTTGAAAGGTTTAAAATATTATGCAACCTTCTCACTGAAGAAAATTAAAAGAGCTGGTAAGTTACTCATTACCCACCACATACCAGAGCCACATAAAAAACTACTGTGGGAAGCCAGGTACTAGAAGTGAAAGTATTGTCAGGTTTTTTCTTTTCTCAGCACCCCAAAATATGAAGACAAAAATGGCAAGTTAGATTTTGGGAATAAAGATAATAAGTTAGATCATTTAGTGACTTGACTTAAGCTTGGTATCAAATAACAATAGCAATATGAATCTGGGTAACAAGACAACATAACCAGGCTGACACAATAAATGGGAAAATGAAAATAAGTAACTAAAGGAAAAAGCCAACTCTTAAACCTGTAGTCAACAACGGCAAATCCTGGATTCAAGCTGTAAGCCCAAACATGTACTTAGCTTAAGATCATCACTCTTAAGCTCAACAAAACTCATCATTTGATTGGTTGAATACATATACACCTGTAATCAATATACATAAAGAATTATTAACTGTGTACACAGACTTAAGGTTACTGTAGACCTTCATGGGTGCTTTCTGGGAAATGCTTTCTTTACATGCTGCTTTAAAGAAAACCTCAGTAAACTATATATCATTATAAAGCTAATAAACTGTAGAATGCGAAAATAACAATATATTTTGCTATTTTTGTTTTGGTAGATAAGCGCAAGCTTGCTAAACTGAATTACTAGCCTTTGTGTTACCCCAGACATCCAAAACTGACTGGACACTATCAATCAGTAGTTGACGGGCTAACAAAGTGTGCAAGGCCTTTTTGAAATTTCTTAGGAAATCCCTTTAAAAGTTAGACTATAGAAATTTTCTGACTGCTGTTACTCACTGGGACATCATAGGAAAAATATTTTGATTTTTGCAAAAGCTACACGCTTTGGTGCCCTGCTATCTGACAATATCTGGCCAAGTTAAATTAAAATCTCATAAATCTACATAATACCCTTTCATTTATTTGAATAGAGGTAATTCAAGCAAAAATAAACCTTGATTCTTTTGCCTCAAAAGAAATTCACAGTTTTCGCACCTTACTGAAGTGGTTGTCAATGTGGCCATGCCACCAACCAGTGAAACGCAGCTTTGAACTCCCTAGCAGGCTACAGTGATGCTTCCCTGGAATGGATGTACAATGTTTATATAAAAAGTATATTTTTATATCTTACATCAAGAGTAGCAAAGTCTGCCATGACATATTCAGCAGCTTACAAACCGAATCAGCAGATAACTGGTAAAGAAGAAAAAGGTAAAACAGGAACAATAGCAGAATAGCCTTGAACAGGTCTAACAAGTGGAGTCGCATGCGGATGTTTACACATTAAAAAATAAACATATAACTGATTGGCCTGTTTGTTTTACTAAACTATGAAAAAACACTCTTTGTAGCAGTGGAAAGAAGCATTTGGAGAACCTGCCATGTAAGATATCAGCAATTAAATTCGCTAGTATCATCTTCTGGGTCAGAAGATGCCAGAGCCGGGCATCAACAAAACTTTCGCTTGCGATTTGCGCTTGTGTTCAAATGTGGGAATGCAAAGACCATGCAAAATAACCGTCCAGTCTATCACCTAAGAGACGTAAACAATTAACAATAGCGAAGACCGCTATCCGAGAAGTTGCAAGTCATAAGGGATAAACAAAAGAACTGAAATACAACTCTGCAGATGAAATCAGTTGCTGCGAAAATTGTTACTGCTCAACTCAAGGGCTGACACATTTTTGTTGGCTTATCACAGTTTGTGGTTCATTGACTCATTTTAAAAATTTAAGTTTTTGTGGATAACTTGTTGACATTTTAAGTTTTTAAAATGAGTTTTTTTGAAAAATTCAGATAAAGAAGAAGTCTTGAATTTGGTGTAATTTTGGACAAAAAATAGACCATTGAAGGTCTATGGTAACCTTAATCTACAACATCACTTATTTACAACATTTTTGTCTCCTTTCCTTCACATCAATTAAGTTAAAAAGAACACAGAGCTTCATTGTGCCATAAAAGAAACAGACCTTTGTTGAATATGGTTAATGCAAGACCCTTGTCCTATCAGATAATACTGTAAATACCTCAGGTTTGTAGTGTAATAATAAGAATTAACAAACGATCATTAAAATTTTATACCTTTTCAGTGGTAACAACATGAGAGATAAACCTGTGTAAAGGCTTCAAAGCCTTTCACCAATAACCTGAGTGAGTGACAGGGGGTGGACCATAAGCTTTAAGCTCATCTATTAACTGAAGCACCTTAAGTGCAGGGCCAACCTTCATGAACTGCAACAGTGTGTCTCTGTTTAATAACATCAGTGCCCTGCCATCAATCTCCTGTTCTTGAAAGAATCCTGCATACTCAGCACAGTCACTGTTGTAAAAAAACTGAACCACATCTGCTGTGCTCCAGGACGACACACTAGGCCTTGGCTGGGGAGTCCATTGTTCCATACTTTTGGTTCTGTCAGGACTGGCAATAGGCTTGTCTCTGCCGTTGGACCATGACAGGACTGTTGTGCCTCCTGATGGACTCAAAGAGGATGAACTGTGTTCTACATCCTGTCTCCATGAGTGAACATCACTTTCTGGAGAGTGTTTCCAAGTTGGGGCATTCTTTTTTTCCATAACTGCATGATTTGGAGAAGACAGTCCAAGATGAGAAAAACTAGAGGCTATGGTGGCCATACCATTTTCCATAGACACCAGTTTTTGCATTCCAGCTTCCTGGTTTGATGTTCCTGATGTTCCTATATATGGCCTAAAGGCGGAGGTACTTGCACTAATGGAAGCTTCAGTGTTGTTGTGAAAATTAGCAGGAGAAGGTTGAAAATCAGAAACAGCATTTTGATGAACTGCTTTGTTTTGTTTTGAAACAGTCGGTACAGGTGGTACCTCTGATCTGCTTGTAGAAGGTACACCTTCGAAGGAGCGAGAATCATGAGAGGCTTTCGATTCCGAAGACTTGAGCGAAGAATCTTTGCGAAATCGAGGTGCCAACACTCGGTTTTCATTAACCTTCTTAGGGGGTGACGATTTGACAGAAGTTCCATTGTATAACATAACATCACTATTATGTAGTCTGCCATCCTTTAGGCGACAGTCAGATGAGCTCATGACATAAGTTACTCTTTCACTTCCTTCTTTTTTGTTTTCATTGCTCTTTCCGCTGCCTTCTTCCGATGATTTATCTCCATCATTAGGTTTTACGTTTGGAGAAGGACGTCTTCTAATCTTTTCTGACATATAAGCCGGCCTAACTGCCAATATGCTTCCACTGAGAGTATAACCATTAAACTGTGATAGTGCATTTTGGGCTTCTTTAGACGATGCAAACTTAACAAATGCATAAGTCGTTGAATGAGACTGCATCTGACTAGCACGACGATATCTTGACTCCATAATTTTGCATACGGCAACCTTACCAACAACAGAGAACGTTCTGTTTAGCACCTTTTCTGAGATGTCTTCTGGAAGATTACTCACATGTACACCATATAAGCCGTACATGTCTCTTGGAATGACTGAACAATTATCGTCCACGTCTCCAGCTTTGTGGCTTAAAGGTTTAAACGAGTTGCCTGATTTGCCCTCATAGTGATAAAGTTCTTCTGAGCTACTCATCCTGAAAAGTACACAACGAAAGATAATATAATTTAATTTCACATGGAAGATTTATAAATGACAGCTAAACAGTCTGTTGTTTATTCAGAATAATTTACTATTTGCTACTGTTTGCTACTAACGCTTTCAACAAGAGACACTAATATTGTGTTCAGACAATTCTAGCTTCGGAAAAAAACTCCAGGAATCACAAACCTGCGTTCTTCACTCGAAATCTATCGACAGCCCACAATGCAAAACAGGGATGCAAGATACAACAACTTCACGTGGGAACGGGTCAATGACAAGACCTGGTTACCAAGCGCTCATGCTCAACCTACATCTTCCTTGGCGCAAGTGTTACCCATGGCAACGGGAAGGAGTGGAATGATTGTCGAACTTTGTTAAAAATATATTTTGGGGCGTCTTAAATACTGCGGTACCTACTTCGGCAGCGCAGACGTTCTTATGGCATGGCTCGTCACGCAATCTTTCCTCGCCATCAGGAGGAAAGATTGCGTGACGTTCGCTAACCTCGTAAGGGTGTTTCCCATACTCCGCCCGGGCGTTATATTTTTCCGCCAACCTATTGTGGGACGAAGTCTGATTACCGACTCTCGGTCACTTAACATAAGAGCCCCGTTCATCGAACTTCACCTATTGTCGGAAGAAAGGTTGAGGCTATTTCCTAAAGCCATAAAACTAGTAGTCTGAGCTGGTTCTACAAACTAATAGATCGTTTTGACGTGACGTCATCACTTTCTAAACTCTAATTAACAATTAGATTATGAGCTCGAGATTTCTATGAGGTGATAGTTGATGAGGCCGAAGGCCGAATCAACTATCACCTCATAGAAATCGAGAGCGAGTAATCTAATTGCTTTAGTAGAATTCTTACTAAAGTTTAATTCAAATAACGGTTTCCAATTATTTCTCGACGTATTATTAAACTTTGGACCGTAAAAAGATCGCCCGGATTGAGTTAGAAATTAAAATTGAAGTCGTGCACGCGCGCGCATCATTTTTTCAATAATTTCAACTTTTTTTAAGTCAAGAAACCGTAAATGTCCTTCGTTTAGTCTTCCCAGGATTTTAATGATCCCTTTTCGTCAAAATTTTCCTCCAAAACTTTGGCAAAACGAAAAAACGTCGCCATTTCGTAGACGAGTTCCAGCCACTGCACACTAATGGCTGATAGTGTGCAATGGCTCAGCCAATCAGATTACAGCATTTGCATTAGTGTACTAGTAGAATTCTACTAAAACTAAATATCCACGAAAGCTTTTGTCCTCATCAGGTATAAGAGGCGGCATATTTATTTCTGTTTGCAATTTTACCGCTCGATAGCGCGCTTCGTTTGGAAACCAGAGCATTTTGAATTTCCAAGTTATGGAGGTGCGTGACACAAGGCTACGATCAAAATTTGTTGAAAAATAAATACGTATCTCATGATTTTAGCCCTTTTTAGCAATGAGAGCATTAGGAAAAGTGCTTATGTAAATACTTGTTTTTTCAGGATTGATAATTAGTCGCCTAGAAAACCAAACTAAGTTCCAGATGTTTACACTATTTTCCGGCCGCCATATTGGTGTACCACGGAGGTACACCAATATGGCGTTTTCATATTGGGCTCTGTAAATTTCTGCGAAACATTTCGACGAATATGTGAGGTTTGGGGAAACGCAAGAGCCATAAACTTGGAGAAGTGCCTTATTTTTTATCTTCTATAACATCACAATTTCGTAGGTTTTTCCACTGGATAGTTTTCGATTTATTTTTTAATTGCGTGACAGTGAAAACGATCTAGAAAGTGACTTCAAGTATGTTTAATTGAACCAAACTGATGACAGTTTTTCATGCATCTGTCCTGTTAACGTTATTTATCATGAATTTCGGCATAACATTGCCAAAGTAACCCGGGGGGGGGGGTACTCCCGCGTATTTTGGATAGGGGTGTGCCCCGAAGGTTCTTAAACCCTAACCCCATTTAAGGACTATGAAAGCGAAAATTGATACCCTTTTTAAGGCCCAAACACGAAAAATGACACCCTTTTCAAGGCTATTAAACCTCTGTTGCAAAATCATTTTGTAAATACTTAAAGGATACATCAAGTTTAATTAAAAACATTCGTATAAGCGGGCGTTTTCACACTCCAGTATTAGATAATACAATTTAGCTACCCTATCTAAAGACCACACTAGGAACACAGTTACAAAAGGGTCAAAAAAGATACCCTATTTCAGGACCGAGAACCTCAAAAACCATACCCTATTCCGCGGCACGTACCTATCTAGCCCATATATGGGAGTACCTCCCACCCCGGGCAAAGTTATCCATGAGGCGATAGCTAAAGGGAGCCGCAGACTACTTTGACAATGTTACGACGAACTTCATTGTAAACAGGATAGCTCATGAAAAACTGGCGTCAACTTTTTTTTCGATAACAAATTGTCAAATTGTCTGCACTCGCCCGTTGACGCATCACATAAATTGTAAACTCATGTGTCTGTTCGCTTATTGACAATGAAAATTAACCAATGAACGAGCGAGGATTTCTGCAGTTATCATAATGGCCTTTTGTAACAGTTCGTCATCATCACGTGGCCGATCATTTCTAAACTTTTAGGACCTTTTAGCTACAAGAATCTCAGAACTGGTGAGAACATGTTCTCAACGGCCAGAACACCAATTTTAACACCAAAACTATGTAAGGTTGAGGTTTAATGACGACTTGGACATTGCAAAAATTAGAAGGATTTGTATGGAATCGAGCTACAAAAGGAAGCTACCAGCATTTTTAATTATTGGAGATACAAAGTTAGGACGAGTGTAAAATTCTAAGCTCCGCTTAAACTGAAAGGCAAACATTTTATGGCAGTTTTGAAACTTGCAAAATGACAAGGATTCCTATGAAAAACCTCTATAGGGCAAAGCGTCTTCTTCGTATCCAAATCAAAAAAATTCCCTCTCAATGGATATGATAACACTGAAAATTAGCTTGTAAGGTAATTTAAATGTTCTTTCCATTTCTGATAACACTTTGCCTTGTCAATGATTAAATCAGTGTGTTCTTAAACAGCACGTTACGCGGCCAACTATATTTATTCATCCTCAGGCTATTATAATTATTGAGAATTTTGTTTTTATTGCTTTTGGTATTCTATTCAGAAAATCTCTTTGTCTCTTTTCCTCGTTGAATGAAGTATTCTTGCGGGCTTAAATCCATTTAATAGTTGAACTATTTTAAAGTACTTTTATTATATAATAACATCTCTATTAGTTACAACAATAAAACAGATCTTCTAGTTAAAAGATAGTCCTGATAGTCTTTCCACTCAAGTGCTTTTTCGACAATAACAACATCTACTTCACGCACTTTCTTATAATTAAAAAAGTCTTCTTTAAATAAAAATTACTCTCTAATAAATAAATTGATACTTTGGAATTTAACGCAGCTACGCCACCACATGTTTCAAAACAATTAATGGCGATGGTCGGGGGGGGGGGGGGAGTGTTGCTGACATGGCAACTATCTTCTATCTTACAGCTCATCTAACAACTTTTTTCAGTTTCCATGTCGCCTAAGGACTTGCCGTGACTCCCTCATCCATATCTACCTTCTAATAGGCCCTTTGCATGATCCGGTCACACAAACAAAGGAAAGTCGGGCTATACTGATTCAAGTTACTTTGGTTTGGAAGTCCCACTGCGTTATTTGCGTCCCAGCATAATTTATTCCTTCTTACCATGTGACCGGATCGCGTGCAAAGGGCCTATAGACCTTTATCACACGGCGGCCATTTTGAGTCTTAGGAGAACAAAAAGCTTTGTTTTTGCCCGTTCAGCCTCGCACTGGATGAGAGGTGAGACGGGCAAAATCTTTTGTTTCAGCATTGCGCGATAAAGGTCTATTGAAGAGAATTTGACATATCTCACAGTAATAGATAGTTTTGATACAAAGATGAACGCCGCGAGGGCGATAATAAAGCTTCCCAATGAAAGATTGAGGATTACGAGGAACATGCTAGAAAAGTTCAGTGTAAAATTTTCAAGATGTATTCGATATGCTGGTGTTGTTGCTCCTTTAAAACTAAAAATAAATACAAATGATAATGTATAATAAAATAGTAGAAGCAGTTAATGCTCTCGTTGTCCCTGTAGATGCCGCTTTTTTGGTTGTTTTTAATTACAATGAAAACGTATCAACTCACATGGGTAAACTGACTTGAACATTGCCAGCATGATTAGCGCCTGTATGCTTACCCAGCTGATAACGAGCCCTTTTGGGGAATCTGACGGTTGTAAAACCTAAAAATAAAGATTTAACTCTCACAGCTAATCACTGCCCGGCACATTTAGCATAATCAACTCAAAATAGAAGCAACGGCTGATGTGAAAAGTGGCAAGTACGGCAAAAATAGCGATGTCAAATCATGATTGCTTTGCGATTGGTTTAAGACTGAATGAGATATCTTCATTTTCATTACTCATTGTATGAGGACAGGGCAGAAGAAAATAAGTATAGCTAAAATTGAAAGTTCAGAATCTGACCCAGAAATGGCCGCGGTTTTCCTAAACCACCCCTTTCCACTTGTGCCATCAGAGTTAATTAATCAGTCTTCTAAATTGGTCATGATCAATTTGTAACAGTTGTGATACGAGTTGAAAAGTGAAAGCCCTGAATACCTGATTATGGAGCTTACACTGAATAAGTGTAAATAGCACAGACTATTTCTTGCCTCGGCCAGAGAAGCAAATATGTCTGTGATAAATCTAATTTAGACTTGTTCGGGTTACTGCAATCATTGCCCAGCAATTTTCAAAACCTTCAGCGTCAAGTCATAATCCACTGTTCATGGCTATTGATAAAAATACGTCATATCTTTCGCTTGTCAATAGCTTGCGGAATTTGGTGTAACAAATTGCGTTGTTATGTCTCAAAGCAGTCTTGTGTTCACGTGATGGGGGAGTTGCCAGAGATGTTTGTGAACAGGAGGAGAGAAGCGGGGGGGGGGGGGGGGGGGAGAGGAGGAAAGTAAGGTATAATTAGGGGGCAGGTCAAGTTAACTTTGACCTCTACATAACTTCCTAGTTGTCTAAAAGCTCCTATGACGAATTGAAGTCGTTCTCACACCGCTGTCCATGTTCCGTTACTTGAGTGTTTGACAGCACCCTGCGGGTCAACGGGTTCCGAGACTTTTCCTGACTGTGGGCACGAATTTGTTCTAATCGCGGGTTCTTTAGCAGGAATAACACTGTCCGCGAAAGCGTCCTGTGATTCGAGGGAAGAATAGCTTAGTTGCTTAGTGACACTTAATTCCTCGCCACTTGAGTCCAGAGCAGTATTTGGCGCCGCGTGAACCGCATCGTCATGCGTTTTGCGCGCGAGCGGAGGATCGAGAAATTGTCCCATCAGAGAAATTGTCGATATTTTGTAGAGGGACGTTTTTTCTTGTACGGCGGTGGGAGACGGTGGTTGAACGCTACCAGTTGTATAAGCTGACGGGTTCGATGACTTGGGTGGCGACGCGCTGAAGTAAATATCCGCCTGAAAAATAAAATAAACAATAATCTAAATTATCTTAAGCAGTGATCAATCCTAAGAGAAAGTTGCTATGAACTTAGAGTCTAAGGTTTTGGTTCCTTGAAGAAAATATGCTCCTAACTTAAACTGCTAAAAGGACGACGAAAGTTCGTAACCATGTAATTTGTTTCAGTCACGTGACGCATTGAAACCAATGGCACGCGAGCCTAAATATTTGATGGGTTATAATACATGGTATACCACTCGAAAGCGTTGGATAACTAGTATATATAAACTTGTAGGCCAGTAATATAATTTCTCAGCGTACCTTAGCTGATATGAGGCAGACCTTGGGTAATACAAGCGTATGAACCAAGTTTGCGTTCACAACAAGACGTATTTCTATCGTGTTAGTAGTGAAGGCCAGCAGATAAGGGAAGGCACAAACTGGAAAAGAGTTCGTATGAAAATACATACATCAGACTAAAGGTAATACTACTCTATTTTATATTCTTTATGTAGTGTTATCAAGGAAAAGTGTATAAAGAGAGTTTCAAAACTAACATAGAATATTTATAGTGGAAAGTTCACACCTTGCACCAGAAAACCTCCTATCTCCTTTCTCCGGTCAAACAATCATGCTAGGGACTAAATGACTTTCACTTATCCGTTTACGAAGAAGGATACATTAGAAACACGATGCTATCAGAAACTGAAATTATTTTCAAAGACGCAAAAATTGTACAAACCGACTGAGTTCGGCGCAGAGTTCCACTGAAACGAAAAGTTGGATGACTGTTCTCCTGTTAACCTCTTAAATATTGATTGATCTGCAAGGCAAAGCAAAGCAATGAACATTGTCAATAGTATGGCGAGTTTTCTACGTCGTCAGGTATAAAGGAGAATCGGCTTGGGACTAAATATATAGAATTGATTTTCATATGTTTCTCCTACAACGAAGTCTGCTTATAAAGGTCAGCGCGCACGAAAGCCGGGCCGGATTAAAAAAGTCTCCACTGCCCCTTTAGCCAATCAGATAGTTAAACCGCGCGGAGCAGAAAAATAAAACTGAATAACGAGACGTAACTGATATAACCCATGTGATTAAAATTAACTGCCTGATATCAAGTCATTTTCTAATAGGTAATGATGCTTTGACGGAAATGACACGGGGACCGCGAGGGAATGAGGATAAACAACAGTAGAGCTAAAAATACGTTGAAGAATCTTAACATTTATAGCTTACTGATCTCCACTTGAAACAGATTTAGCTATTAACGTACGTTGTTCTACAGTGACTTACGATTGAACGAAATAAGTAGCTCAGATTCCTCTTCTTCGTAGACGTCAACTGCTGAGACAAGAGTGGCCTTCTGTAAAGAAAACAAGTATTATTCAACCACTGTTGCTATCCTGTATTTTTTAGTTTTGTCTCGTGAATAGTAACGTTCAGCGAACACGTTTAACAAGTCTTATGCTCGTTATCATATCCTAAAGGGGCTATTTCAAATATCACAAAGTATTTTTGTAACCGAAGACTGAACGAATGTCTCGCTCGGGAATCGTCGGAAGTCATCGGGTCAGTTTTGTAATCTTCGGCTGTCGTTTAACCATCTTGGAGAATCCTTTTTGCTTTTGACGAAGAAAAGCTAATGAAAAATACGTTCCGTTTTAACCAATCAGAATTCAGTTATTTTGCCTCTATATCATTAACTAAGTAATTTTGTCATTCGTGAAGAATTTATGACGAGAACAATGGATGTACCTTTTGTTTGTCAATTACGTGTATTCTCGACACGTTTCCTGACTCGCTGATGAGTTCAAACTGATGTTTATAGCCCACACAAACAAGACTCTCGTGAGAACTTGTGAATACCAATGTCATCAGAATAGGCGCCTCGCCGACAGTCACTTCCTGTATAACAAAGAAGGATTAGTAAATCGATAAATCATTTTAAATTAGTTCTTTCGTGACAGCCCCTATTCGAGTCATCACGCAAGGCTGCTCCCCGCGTGACCAATTAGCACTGGAGCGCCCGGCCAGTCACAGAAAATCGGCATGACAGTACAAAGAACATGAAGCCTATGTTTATTGTCGTGTAGGACAATACGAATGTTTCTTTAGACTTTCCTCTCCGTTTCAAAGACATATCGTAAAGCAGAAAGGAGGGGGCATGCGGAAGGGAGAATTTTCAACGAATTTCTTTATTATCTTCCTTTCCTTTTTTGAGGCCTCAAAAGTACATATCTTGGCCAATTTAAATGAAAATTAAGACTACCCCTTCCCGCAGTTCAATGATGAAAAAATAATGTCGCGCCGTTTTGTTAATAGCGTGAAATTTATCATTGATTCGGAAAGGGGTGGTTTAATTCATATCTTACTCCGAACAGATTGTAGCTATATCGAGGTCTATTGTGGGCAGCGGCGCAATCTAGAGCACAAATATTGACATTGTACCTTGATGGTTTCAAACCCATCCGCCACGTCTTTATTGCTTCCTACTGACCAGGTGCTCCATACCACAGGATGCTTCCAGCGTAACAGTGTCACTTTCTTGCCAACGGCTACTGCAAGCTTCAGCTCACCGTCACCTGACTGGCTTACAGCAAACAAATGACATCCTACAAATAGTACAAACTATTAAGCAAATATAAAGGTGGAAAGTTCTTGAGTGTGTCTGTATACGATTGTAGAAAGAGCTGGGGTGGGGGGAGGATAGTAGTTTAGTTACTTTGCCGGGCACGGGAAACACCAAGCTTTTCGTATTGAGCCGTTTTCAATCAGATACCTTTGATTGTAAGTGGTTTAAAATATGTCCCCGGTCCGAATGCGCTGACAAAAAAGATAACAGGATTGTTGTATAAAACAATACTATGCCACCAAACACTCTGGAAAATACGTCGAAGCTTTGAAAGATATCAGGGCAAGCCAGAACTGACCTTTTCAGACAACCAAAAACTATCTAAGCAAGAAACAGAAGGCAAGAGGCCAGCCCCGCTTTCTTTTCATAGTCTCAAGGCCTGAACAAGAAAAGGCCAACGTTTAATCAGCCTTCTCCTCCCAGCCCTGTTACTTTTTTTTTTTTTACAAAAAATGGTCCATCTGCATACCGCCCTCCCCCCTACCACCTCTTCCCACACCCACTATCCGTTTGGACACATTTGGATCCGCCACTCAGATTACAGTGAGCAAAAAAGCTTGCGTAAGGCCTGTAGGATTGCAATACTGCTGCAACTATTCCGTTTGATACTATCCCAGTTTGATCGTATAATTTGCCATATTTTCTGTCACGTTACCTTTGCTTTTTTCTACTCTGTGATTTTTGCAAAACTGCCTGGTCTTCGGTTCATCGTCTTCATCTTCGAAGTCGGTCAATCTGAACACGTACAACTTGGACGAGTGGAATTCTTTACCTTTGTCGACACGGAACAGGAGAAGCCCGAAAGCTTCCACAACACTCATTTGTTTCGCGACCACAGACTTGTCAAATACATACCGATGTTTCTCTCCTAAAATAGGAAAAAAGCAGTTTGTTCTGTAATAGCAAAATGGTACATATGAAAGATACATGGCCGAACGGA
The DNA here is from genome assembly GCA_019787425.1 of Platygyra sinensis. Classification (NCBI taxonomy): domain Eukaryota; kingdom Metazoa; phylum Cnidaria; class Anthozoa; order Scleractinia; family Merulinidae; genus Platygyra; species Platygyra sinensis. The sequence goes on from JAHPZR010004813.1 coordinate 27,378, forward strand.
GAAAAGATGTGGGAAGAAAACTTTTTCAAGCAATGAAAAGTCTCAAATCCCAGTCCCAGCCTTGTGCATGCATTTCTCTTGATGCCTGGTTAATCTTATTGTATTAATATTGCAGTAATCGATGCACAAGCTAGACTGCGATTGGAAAATTCCTTTATATCCCTTTCATGCATTAATGGAAGGGTAGTTTGTTGACAGACGTTTATCTTTTTGCTACGAGTTACTTTTCTTGGAGCGCGGGAGCTACACCCCTTGCGCTCGAGCTTATTCGAATCCCTTGCGGTTAGAACTTTTCATTCGGTCTCGACGAACTCAAGACAAAATTGTGGGTCTTTGGACAAACTAAAGGAAGGGGCAGTTGAAGTTCCAATAAAAAAGCAGAAAGAAAGTAAAAATTCTTAGTACCATGAAGCATTTGGATGCCATCCTCTGTTCCCAATACTAGACTATCACCTAAAAATAAATTCAAAAACATATTCCCATGTTATAAAATTTCATTGGAATTATTTTTGAGGAAAAATGAAAAACCATTTACCCCTGAACTCCCTTTCATCTTGATAACGACTAGAAGGATAACACTAAGCTGATAACTCAAGCTGCTTTAGGCTTCAGTCAGCTAGGTTGGCCTGTGAGATAGACCTTTCGGGTGGGAATTTTAAACAGATTTGACGATCCATATCAGTGTATCTTCGACGATCCCAGCCCTTCCCTACTTCAGTCGATTGTTAGGCCTTTCATTAAGTCTAAATCTGGAAAATTTCACTTTCTATTTTTTTTAAAGAACTCGCAATATCCGCCCAACTCAGTAGAGCATTATCACCCTGAGCCTGCAATAAGCGAGAAAAAGCCGTCAGTAAACAAATCGCCTCACCCCAAGAATCACCGCAATATATTTTCGTAGGAAAATCCTCTAAAATGCACTGAGGCTTCCATGGCTGTAGATGGAACAAAACAAAGAAAACATTACTCCATAAGATACTTATGGCCACATTTATTACAACATAAGACCCTATTTTGACAAGTATATTAAGAAAAAAAATTGTCCCAACCTCAACTTTTGCGTTTCCAGAGGTACTCGCCAGACTGGTCGGTGCATCGCCTTTCACAATTGTCTTTAGCTTCAAGGACTGGAAAATAACGAAAAAGTTTATTTTGCTCCCAAAGCTAGATTGATTTTAACGAGAGGGTAACAAAACTCGTCCCAAACCACGAATCGTTCTCCAGCAAATAAACTAATAATCACGAGACTGTACGAAACCATTTTTGATAATTCATAATGCAAAAAGTCCTGACTCAATTGTCTCTGTTATGTCAATGATCTGCACAAATTTTAAGTCAACGTTGTACGTCTAACAACGTTTAATCGTGCAGAAAAAACTGATCAACTACCTTAATAATATAATCTTTCCTTGGTCTTTTCTTGGTAACAGAAATTGAAAATGTAACCTAATTGCAGTGGGAAGTTGTATCGTCCAATTTCATGTATTTTTTAAAAATTATCGTCCAATTTCCGGATTACAGTGAGGAAGTCCAATTTCCTGATTACTCGTAAGGACGCCCAAAAAGTAACTTTTAAGTGTTCAACAGGAAAAAGGTAGCAAGGCAATGAATTAAGGTGGTACACATAGTAACTGTCTACCTGTCCTAGCTGCAGGAAAGCTTGTTCCCTTTCTATTCCCTTCCGGCTATTGCCTCGAGACGAATCCGTGATGACATCATTCCAGGATTTACGAGCGCCAAGTTTCTGTTGTGAAGAAAGAACGGATTTTGACGGTCAATAGTACTAGAAAAAATTGCGGTCGTATTCATATGCCCATCATTCATAACTTGTTTTAGAGATGACCCGTGACTATAGAAACTTCATCTTAAATTTATCTTTGGACAAGGAGAACTAGAAGTGCGGTCAAGGTTCAGTCGTACCCAGTACTTACCTCATGCATGTGATCTTGAAGGAGCCTGGTTATAAGACTGTCTAGCGTCCGCTGACGTCTGTTACTGAACGTGGGCGATCCATATGCAGCCTTCTCGCCATTCATTACTGATAAGAAAGAGAAAAAAAACACAAGAATAATCATTAAACAAGAGAATAACAGAAAGAATACCAATACGAAACCCTAGTTAGCTTTAAAAGAAAAGGCACCCGACAATTCAACAACTGACGCTACGTAGGTCATAAGGTATGATAACTTAGCCAATTACTTAAAATACACTTACACTTCACCAGAAGAAAATCTCTAAATTCTTGGTGATCCTTAAAAACTGGTGGGCAAGGAAGAGGTGGACCAAAAATTGGCACATTTTTCTCGGAAAACACTGTCAACCTGCGGCGGAAAGAAGTGATTGTTTGGTTGGTAATTTTCGCGCATGTTTCATGTACAACTCACAACAGCTTGAGGTCAAAGAAGAAGCCTGACGTCTTACCGATAACTGTCATCCGATTTGCTGTAGGATACCAGAGCGTATATGTCTTGAGAGCAGTTAAGAATTGCAACAATAAATAGCGACAAAATGCATATCTTAGATTCAATATAAGTCACCTAGAAAATTGTAAATTTTATCAGTTTCCCACAGTCGCGTTTGCAGCAGGCAAAGTAAACATTCATGCAAATCGGGTAAACGTATTCATCTTGCCTAAGTGAACAAGCCATTTCCGATACCTTGTGCCTCTGTTTCAAAATGAGTCTCCGTGCAAAACCTTTCAAATGAAAGCGACTTTGTTTTGCCTGAAAATGAGCACGTACGCGGAATACATTATCACATGAATGGTTTCGCACGAAGACTCGTTTTGCCGGGCAAGGAGGCAAAAGGCAACTCGGAAGTGGCCTTTTAAATTTACAAATACAATCAGTAAAAGATACGGACAAATTTCGACTTAATTGTTGGAGGACTGAACGAAGACGATTTCTCGTCCCAGTCTTGAAAAACAATAATGACGATGTCGTTTCCAATGTGGCGTTTGCGCTCCACCTGATACGGAAAACAAAACCATATTATTACATTGCCAGCCACGCCCAATTGCAGAAAAAAACGTAAAATCAAAGAACTGGGTTTAGCATTTACACCGCAAGTTGACAGAGTCACTGCCCAACACTTTGCCCGGTTTTGCGGGGCAGAGCATTACTCGACTAGCAGTCTTGCTACTTCCCCTTGAAGGGATGTAAGTCAATCACAAGTTAGTCAACAGCATTCCGCATGGTTACTCCATCAACATTTCTTCCACTTGGGTGGAGTGAGGCGCTATGAGAACAAAGTGTCTTGCCCAAGAACACAACGCAATGTCCCTAACCAGGGCTCAAGCCCAGGGCCCCTTCATCGGCGTATTAAAAGAAAGCCTGGACACAAAGTTAGCGACGATTTTACATTTAGTGCAAGGCAGAGTTCAACACATGTTCGTCACCTGCTGTGGGTTGTCTGGAGTGAAAGGCAACATGGTAGAGACGTGAAACATGATTTCGTGTCCTTCGTAAATCGTATAGAGAGAATGCGAGCCAGTCATATTGTCTGCAACAAAGAAAAACGACACAAAATAAACTAAATTGAAACAATAACCTCCGTTTAGATACATTTTTGCTCACTAACTCTATCTCAATTAGTTAAAAGGCATACAGTTACCTCATGCTGCCATGGACCTGTGATGTCACACCAACGGAAAAAAAAAATCCATGCATGCTGAGCTAACGTCATTTCCACAGGTTGATGCACACTTCAAGCCTGCTGTCTAGGTGACTCAGAGATATTGGCCAAGTTATTATTTTTTTGCGAGTTCCCATGCCGTGAGACGTAGTCACAGTCCGTAATCGTACAATCAGCACACGCACACAAACGAGGCCGAAAAAGTTTATTGATCTTTTGGCATAACAGAGCACCATTTTTCTCGTGGGACTCAGTGTGTAATTCCGAATGTGCAAGATAACCCATCTTGCCCGCTTAGGTTACTGTTTATTATTTAATAGATATCGAGTTACTAAGGAAGGTCAGGACAACTTAATCTTACTTTTAACATCCAGTCCTCCTCGATACTTCCGCCAACCTTTGAGTTCTATTTTGTCGCCCATCAACTCTAAGAAGTGCTCGAATTCTTCAGAGACGCTAACTGTAAAAAGGTTTAAAACATTATTATGTGAGAGGTCTGAACCCAGGGGTCTGAAAGGGTAAAAAGGGAACTTGGAAATTGCCTGTATCTTTAAAGAGAAAATGATCCACTTGGAGTCGGAATCACAAAGGAAAAAATGGGAATGGGAAAAATGGGAAGTGTCCGCTGAATCCCGACTCACAATGCGACTACAAATCTGAAATGAAAAAGATTGAGGCCCAGGAATGAGATATTTTCCATTATTTTACGAGCTTTACTACACTGTCCTTACCATTACTGAACACTTCGTCGTCGGTAGTTTGTCCTTTTTTGGCGTAGAGGATTCCAAACTTGAAGTTAACAGATCCCTGCCAGAAGAAAACAACAACAAAACATCATTCACCAGAAACATGCATTTAATCGTCCAATCCCATTGAAATCCAACAGCACAATGCACATATTTATTACCTCTTGTTCTTCCAACACGAGTAATTCCTATGGGGAAAGAACCATAAAGTCATTATTATTGTTGTTATCATTACCATTATTGTTATCATTACCACTATCACTATCACTATTATTATTATTATTATTATTATTATTATTATTATTGAAAGAAATTGTAAATAGTGTTTTGACGGTTTATTTTTTTTTATTTTTTTTTAGCAAATTAATTGTATATAGGATTTTAATGTTAGCGTTTGTTACCGATCAATAAATTGTTTGTTTGTTTGTTTGTATATTATTATTATTATCATTATCATTATCATTATTATTATTATTATTATTATTATTATTATTATTGTTTAACCGTGATGGCCATATCGGTCAGCTTTCTAGTCGCGTTTCAAAATGTACATGTTTTTCATGCCGAGGCTCGTGTTGTTTATTCACATGTGGAATGAGATTACTCGTTGCAGAGATCAGTAGATTACTTTCACAGAGTTTTAGAGCTGCCAAAAATTTTTTTAAATATTGCATTTAGGATTTCATGTTTTAACGCTTTGTAAACTAGTTTTTTTTTTTAAAGTATTGTAAACTAGCATAAGTTTCTTCAAAGTATTCGTAACTAGGTTTTTTCAAAGATGTAAATAAAGTTGAATTATTAAAATATTTAAAAATTATTATTATTATTATTATTTTAGCATAGAAACGCATGTTATAAAAACATTATCAAAGCTTTATATTTATGATTTTATAAGATTTTAATAAAGATTATTTTTAAAAATTATTATTATTATTATTATTATTATTATTATTATTATTATTATTATTATTAGCATAGGTAATCATACGGTTTCGAGTTCAATTTGGAATTAATTTGTACGAGTGAGCTTTTTGAAAAACTCCCAAGTGCAGATTAATTTCAAATTGAACGAGAAAAACCGTATGATTACTTATTGATAATACAAACATGACAAAAATCCCCGCGGAAAAAGTGCCGGAATATGTTTTTTTAAGCCATTTTTTCGCATTTTCAGAGTTTCCGAACGAAATTTTTGTCATTGCTTTATATGAGATCATTGGCCTACAAAATTTCTCATTGTCTGTCTATAAATCATAATCCAGAATTACGATGTGTAATTTGCACTGGTGTTACACTTGAACTGCACTGCTCTCAGCCAATCAGAATCGAGTAATTTTTTCATGTGTATTATTATCATTATTATTATTATTATTATATTATTATTATTATTATTATATTATTATTATTATTATTATTATTATTATTATTATCATTATTATTATTGACACTTATTGATATCGCGGTTTTACATGATCTATGGGATAACGGGACTAGTCCTAAGCGATCCTATAAAATTTACAATTATTATTATCGTTGCCGTTGCCGTTGTCGTTGTCGTTGTCGTTGTCGTTGTCGTTGCCGTTGCCGTTGTTGTTACCGTTGTCATTGTCGCTGTCGTTATCGTTGTCGTGGTCGTGGTCGTTGTCGTTGTTATTGTTATATTAGAGAGTTTAAGCATGACGTTTACGGCAGACGACAAACGGCGAAGATTACCTCTGATTTTCTATTCTTTTCTTGTAATCTTGAAATAAATCATACAAAAATGGAAACATGTCTCTTACTATTCACTGCAAGTACAAATGTTTTGATTCCACTGTACAGGGTGCTGAAGACAGACGGAAATAGTTTCAATTTTGCCGTTTGCCCTTTGCTGTAAACGTCATGCTTAACCTCTCTATTATTATCATAGCAGTTAGAGCATGGCTAACTTCTTCACGAAATGCGTAAGCAGGTCATCCGACCGATGTTCGGCGGACGCATGCACAAGGTACTGGACCCCAGCCATTTTCCCGCCTTTACCACCCGGTACACTGGCGTCATCTTCACAGAAGATGTACAAGTCGGCCACTGTTCGTCGGCAAATCGACAGGTGAGTAAGCTAAGCTTATATGTTTTGTGTAGATTCTGTGTATCTGTCTTACGGAAAACGTCTGAGCTGTATTGAAAAAATCGAGCACAGACTCAAGTTTAGCACATATTAAATTTTCAACGCTAGTGTCGATTCCCGACCATCTGTATCTCTTCCTTGCACGAGCTTCAATCGTACCTTTTGTATTTCTGGATTGAGCACTTCCCTGGGACCTTTATCAACCTTGTTTACACCATAGGCTCTAACAAGAACAAAACAAATCAATAACTCCAGATACAAATCATCAACTGAAAGATTATTGCCCTGCCTGATTCGACAAAACACTCAAATTCTTGCTTTGCATCTGTTCCCTTATTGATCATGAATGTCAAAGTAGCTGTGGGTCCATGAGGTAATGGCCGAGTGGATCCGCACACTTTTTTTTTTTTGATAACAAAAAGGCAGAAGGAAAGAAATCCATGTGTCTGTCTGCTTATTGACTATGAAAATTAAGCAATGAATATGATTGTACTTACTGTAGCACTGTCTTTGGAGTAACGGGCTTGTTAGGTTGATATGGAATGCATAATTTTTGGCCCCCCTGAAATTTATAGAATTGCATATTGTGAAAAAGTTTTGCACCCTATTGCTATTGATGCAAACTTAATATAAATTACAGGGTAATCATATGCTAACAAGTGCATGGTAGATTATGGGGAAGTAGGGATGTAATGGTGGGCGGTGAGAAGCATTGTGTGCAAATTTGGAGAGCTAATGTTTCAAGCATGAGCTCCTTATAGAAGGACTAATCAGGGCAGTGCCTTAGAAGCAGGGACCACAGGCGACTGAATTTTGCCATTGGCTGAAAGGAAAAACTAACCCAAGATTTCATGGTTGTAGAGGACCATTTGGGATCCTTGTAATTTTTCTTAGACTACAGGCTTGCTAAGGCTAAAATGCCATGCTTCCTTTGCTGCAGTTAAAGTTTTAACTTCAAGTTCGATTTGCATACCAATGTGGCACAACAGACTTTTAGAAACTCATCTATTCACTGATTATTAAGCTACAAACAGAAAACAACTTACTGTTTTTCTCCAAAGAATGGCCCGATATTGTGGAACACCATAGTTTTCAGCATCCGTCAGACAAACAGATAAAACAAAAGGACTCTTGCTCCCATCAATACCAACAAAATTTTGATGTACTGTGAGAGATTTAAGACCAAGGAGTCAACAACTTGATCAAGATTGCAAAATCTTTCACAAATGTTTCATTTTCATGTTGTAGTATTTTTTAAGCCTTAATAAGAAAGTCTTTAACTTATTTTTCTGAAGTGCTGAGTGGGAAATAAACTTCTTTACTGCAGAACATCTGTCTAACCATGTATCCTAAAGATACAATTACACATAATAATAATAAATAATAAATAATAAATCGATTTATATAGCACCATATCCTAACTGCGCTATGGCGCTTTACAATACTGTATTAAAGAAATAATGACTACATTAAAAACATTAAAAAGATAATTAAGACAAAAATCACATGAAATCACAAAATATTTGAAAAAAAGCTTTTTTAAAAAGGTAGGTCTTCAGACATTTCTTAACAGTAGCTAAAGAAAAACCAGGCTGTCTCAAATGAATGGGCAGAGCATTCCACAACCGTGGAGCAGCTACTGCGAAAGCTCTGTCACCATAAGACTTTTGAATAGACCTTGGGACAACCAATAATATAGACACACACCTGGCTCTGGTGTTAATTGGTGGATTAATGTTAGGGTTAAGGTCAACAATCAATATACTCTTTTTTCGCGTCAAGAGTATTCCTTGGTTATTTGTACAAAAATTAAACAAAAGGGAGAACATATTAAAATGGTATCTATAGAGCAAAATGGTCACCTTTTCCAAGAAAATACTTGAAGTACCATCTAGTTTGGAACTCAGGATTTTCAAGATGAACTCCACTGCCTTGCCTCGTGACCATTCCATTCTAAACATGACAAAATGGAATAAAACAATCAGCTGAGAAACATCTGCACCTATACATACACTATTGCCAAAGATCAGTGGTAATGGAACTAAATAGGTACAATTTATACCTAATTGTACCTTTCTGGTATGCTTTGGTGGCATATAGGGCAAGTTTGGTCAAGCCATGGTTACTATTTACTATGTAGTTGCACCAAACTATCCATGCTGAGACCACACAAGCCTGATAATTGCCATGGAATCATACCATAAAAGGTGCGATATTTGAGTATTTTTATTGGCCATGTCTCAATGATATGGTAGCCAATGTATCAGGTCACAGGATATCAGAACGGCACACTTAGAGTATGACTGGTTAATCATGAATCAGGAAGCATGCATCACATCAAATTTGTGAGAAGTTTGTATACACAGTTCCATCATCCAAGGTATAACAAGCATTACATCCACATTAACATTAACTTTTCATATACCAGTATGGCATCTAAAAAGCAAGCTTTGTTCCATGACATAATTGCCCAATTTTAACCCCTCTACCTGAAGCATTGATGGTTGCACCCCAATTTCCCCACTCTCCATCCTGAACCGCCCTGCATTTTCACTCAGCTCATTTCCAGTGTAATGTAAGCTGTTCAACTGCAGAAAACAAAAAAAACAAAACATTTGGTTTTGTCAATGAAGACAGGGTCTTGAGACTGAAATTTGTATTTAATTTGTGTTATGAATAATCAAGATGAGATGTGCAATGCAAAATTTTCTGCTCAATCACAATTTTATAACAAAGCTCCAGCATATCACATGCATGCATAGAAAAAGGAAAAACCCATGTAATTATTTTCTCGCGGTCAACATGGCCAGCAGCATGGATCGTGGGCACATGTGCCCAACCATGATGACAATGTTGTGCAACATGGCAGCCATATTCCAGCTAATACCAATAGGTACATCCAGGAGCCCATTACCTGGAGCCTCCATATGAATTGTACCCTTGAGTTAACCCTTTCCCATATCTTTTTAGTTTTAGAACTGTGAATTATTGAGGGAGTTCTTTAATTTCCTGCAAAAACACACTGATTGAACATCATCAACAAGAGAATAAACTGCCAATACCCAGGCAGTAAGAAGTAACCTAAAAATATTTTTGTGTCTTCATACTTACAGCCTCAAGAGAACCATAATAGTGTTTTCGGCTTAAGCCTGATCTGCGCCCTATATCAGGAGAAGGAGCACTATAAAGAAGAGAGTAAGTTGTACTTGGTAAGTTGCTAATTCAGCTTTGGTCTTGGTTGTTCTTGATTACCATATGTTACTTTTTAAGCAAGTTCTGCTTATATGAGAATAATGTAACATGAGCGTGGGACCTAGAAAAAATCTGAGTCCCAATAGGATTTGAACCCATGACATTCCGAACACCGGGCAGACGCTCTATCCACTGAGCTACGAGAACTCATGGAGAGCAAGGTCATTTAACTGAGTTCTTACACAACATGCATCTCCTGCCTCCTGCAGGATTCAGCAGTGAATATGTGGTAAGTAGTGATAAATGAGTGATGGTGAAATTGCAGTGAAATTGAAATTTCACCATCACTCATTTATCACAAGTTCTGCATGTTGTTTTACTCTTGGCAGTTGCAACCTACTGATTTCTGGACACTGTCAGTAAACCAGGCTGCCAGTCTGTTAAACCTGCCACAGATGCCCAAATTCCCCTTAAAATATACCTCTAAATAATTTATAAGAAGGCTACAGTTGGATATTCCCAATATTCATATGTTACATTACTTGCGAAACATTTGACACGTGACAAAAATTATGCATGCTTAATTTTCAAACAGTATTAATTAGCCTCATTGTGGACAAATTTCAGACAGCAATTTAGGACACTGTGCTGGAACATAACTTAAGTAAATTTATGTTTACAAAACTCAAATTAGACTGAAACGACATCAAAGTCTGTGCTTTTACTGAACCCCCAAGATTTTAAGAAATTATATACCAACAAGAAAATAACGCAAATTTTATGCCAAGCAGTGTCCCCCACTAAAGTTTGCTCCATAGACCCCAGAATAAAGAAAAGAGTTTTGGAGCTACATACTTCAAAGTTTTATAGTGTGCTTTATACCACGCCATAGAAAATACAACCAATCAAATTGCAGGAAAGATGTTGCATATTTGTCAGTATTTCACCGAACCTTCCCATCAATCAGTGCAATTCAACTGTATCACATGCAATTTTCTATGGCATGGTATAAAATAGTTATGCAACCCTTTCTTGTGGTATAACCGTGGAATATCCCACTCATCACTTGTATTTTTTTGGTATACATAAAGGCTCATGTGCAGAGTTTGAAACTAACTTTTGAGGTAATTTGCCCTATTGGGCAACAGGCTTTTAGTCAGGATTTGAAAAGTAGCCATCCGAAATACGCTATAGGGCCTGCTCAAATGAAAAATTCATAAGGCAACATATGAGAAACAAAATGATTTTCTTCAATAAGTGGCCATCCACAAGATGCCTAGACGTCCATCTGGCTAAAAGCCTGGCCCCAGTTGTTCAAAGGCTGGATAACACTATCCACCGGATAAATCACTATCCAGTGGATAGCGTGGTTTGTTTTGTCAATGCTTATCCACTGGATAGCAATTTATCCGGTGGATAGCTTTATCCAGCCTTTGAACAACCGGGCCCTGCTGAGCAACTGCTATTCAAGTTTTAGTTGCCCCCAAAAAGTGTGCTTGCCCGGTGTCCAATGAGATTTAAAATGAAAATTGCTTACAGTAATGGAGTGTGTTCGCTTTCGTTGTATTCCACTGAACACCAAGTTGACAATAATTTATTGAGAAATTGGTGAATGCAGGGGGTTGCTTGATTGCATGTTTTTATTGTTCAGGGTGATTAGAAATCCTTGTCAAAAATAAAGCATAAGTTTACTTGATAATTAGAGTCCCAACAATGCATAGTTGCTGTAATGTGTTTTTAGTGAAAAACCTTACTGCAGTGAAAATTTATTTAAAAACTTTATCCATTTCAACTCTACTAGACTAGTAAACTTTGAAGTTAAGATTGCAACAAGGTTAAAGAAATAAACTATTTTATTTGAAAACATGTGTTTAAGTTTTAAGGGCCAAAAAAATATATGACAAAAATGCTCTATAAAAAACCGGTAAAAGAGATCTAATTTACTCTTGCTTTCTCACATGCAATGCATTGCATCAAATGAGTGCGCACTAAATAAATAACCATGCGCGTCCCACACATGTTTTTCTGATTTTTGTGACCTCAGTGTAACCAAATAAAAGCTCATTTTCTTGTGTTCCCTTTGGTGAATTTTTTTGTAATTTGTCTTAGTTGTAACCCCATACAACTAGTCTAAAATACCCCATTTTTGTTAAAATCTGTCAGAGCTAATCTCATATGTTTCAAATAATGACAAATTACAGAGTATTGGAAAAACCATATGAAAAACCTTGACTATTTACCAATTCAAAATGTCAGGCAATATCATTTCCATGATGTGGCAAGGTATGAAAAACTGTCACCAAAGGAAAGTAAAAATATTAACAGAAGTTTAGGTCAAAATGGGGAATATATCTGCCTGTCATTAAATGAGATGTTGCCATGGTAACAGCCTTAATCCAAAAATTGACAACCAAAACATAAGCTTTATTTTAACAGTACCCATACTGGTGAATCCCAACAGGGAGATCTAAAAGAAAAATTAACAAAAATCTCCTTTTCTAACGTTCACTCTATAGGAGAGAGTGTTTGTGATTACTCTATGGAGCCAACTCAAATATTTTTGGAAAATTTCTTTAACACACATTGAAAAATATTCATGCAGCACTATTTTGTCATTGATACATACCGGTAATAATTTACATGAGTTTAAAAGTTCATTTTACAACTAACAATATTCTAGCGGTACTTCTATTTGTGCCATCAAACATTGAGCTGGCAAATTTATCAAATACAAACTTTTTCTGGCTACAAAATTAGTTATAACATCAATTTTGATGTGCATCATATAATCTTAGACTCAATTTAAAAAGCAGCCTTTTATGGCTCAGTGATCCAATATCCTTCTCTATTTTTTTAAGGCAAGATGTTTTGTATAAATTGTTCCTTGTAAACATTAATCATCCAGACCAGACTTTATCTTTTTGCGATAATTTGATCTTTAAAAATGTTCTTTATTTAATCTGCACAACAAATTATGTGAGTAAGCTGATGATCTTAGATTGTAGAACATTCCACTAGAAATTGACAGCATTTATGAGCAAACATATTTGTTTTGTTCCTGTTAAAAAAAGATGGAGTTTAATACGCCTTGTTTTATTCAAATTTCTTTGTCTAATGCGGTTGCATAGCAAAGTGATAAATGAAACTTGGGTACTACAATATATTTTAAAAGCTGAAATGCAGAAATGAAGGAGGTTTCTGCAAAATCCCAATATTATTCCTTAATGTATTGACAGCAAGTTTATACCAATTTCATGGTTCTTAAACACTTGACACTGATACCCTCAAAACAGCAGTGACAACGTCAGGAGAATAATCGCGCTACTTTTCAGCAAGAAAAAGAGTCCCACTACATCTTTACGTTTACCTCAGTAGGTGCCGCAGATAATTTGCAAAACTCAGGTTTTATAAATATTCTCAAACTGCACGCACCTGTTCTTTAACACATACATTAGTTATTTAAACGGGTGACATGCAAATTCTGCGAACAATTTTGTCCGCTATTTTCTTGATGTTTTGAGGTTTTCAAAAACCGTTTCTATGCAATGTAAATACTTCGCTTCATGTTAATGCGTCTTTATTATTCTACATGACATCTTTACCTTTAAAGGCTGAAAAGAAACCTTTAATTTAACACTTTGGGCACTGACGTATTCGCGCTAAAATGTGGCGAGGTAACTCGCAACGAAATTTATTCTTTTCACTGATGGCGAGTGTATTTTCGCATATTTATTATATGTTTAGAAGAGAATTGCAAATTGAATTAGAAGCGAAGAAAATGTAGCACATATCGAATAAAACACTACAAATCATACAAATACATTGTAAGATGGAAGCCTTGAATAAAATGATTAAAACTCTAATCTTTTATATAAACTGGCGCGCAAAATAATCACAAATGTTGAAATTTTGTGAATATTAACAACGAATCTAAAAATCTAACGCTTTGCAAACTGAGCTAATAAAAACAGCGTGTTAGTTTGTTTTGATCGCTTGAAGTTGCGTGGGCTAAACATTTTCCTAGCGAAACTGCCAAAAACTAAATTTGAGGGATAAAAGAAAATTAATGATTAGATTGCAGAAATAGACAAACAAAATAAAATATAAATGGTATTCAGCACGTATGTTTTACCTGTAGGTGAATGTAGAAGCCCTTATCCTCGTGACCATATTAAACTGAAGAGATTAGTCCACTAAGGTTCAATACCACGCATCAAAACAGGAAGGGGTGATATCAGGCGAAGCGTTTTTTTGATTTGACGGTGTAGGACGAACTAAAGAAGCCCCTAACACATTGAACACGTCGCCTCTGCAATGGTTGGAAGAAACTCTACCTTAACACAGGTATCCTTGTTATGCCAGGATGATTCGCGCAGATTTCGAAACGGTCACTTTAAATCGTTCTCTCTTTTTTTGGGAAACCTATTGGACCGGATCCACGCACGCGATTAACACGTTATTGAAAGCATTGTCCCGTACTTAGATTGAGACGGTTTGGTAGAAACTGCACCGAATATGAGTTCAAAGTTCTTGTACAGGTTACTTTAGGTTGCTAGCTGTAATGTGATGCGTTCAGGTGACAAACCTGGCACTTCACGTAGCGCCGCTGAGGAATATTAGACAAGAGCTGCTGTAGTTTGATATTAAATGGCGGAAGTACCAGACGGCTCGAAATGGTCTTACGTAGCTAGCTTTACGCACTGCACTTTAGTAAACAGAAAGCTAGTTCCAAAAGCTTTCTTGATCCAGATACGTAAACAAACATACGTTTCACGTAAAATTGTTACCGATGACGCGTGTGGTTTTAACGCCAGGCCAGGAGCAACGTTACTAATTTGGACAGGCTTTCCGTGACCTTATAGACGCACAGATTGTCAACAATCAGCCAAAAAAGGCAGTTATTAGATTTAATGAAATTCAGCACGGTCTCATTCAAAGTTTCCATACCGTGAATAACACAGTTATAAGTCGAGAAAACGCTTCTGCCATTTTCTGATTCAACGCATTGTGCGCAAAGTATCAAAGTGAGTTCTTCAATAAACTGCAAAAGGCAGAGCGGAGGAAATTAAATTCAAGTAACAAAGACCAACACTACACTTGAAGATGAGCGCAAATCTTGTGTAAGTTTAAGTCAACAATGATTCTTCCAAGACGCACTTAATGTAAACAAACCTGTCCTCCGTACAAAAATTCCTCGGCCTGAGGGAATTGTAAACGCGAAAAGCTGATGATCGAGTGAAGTGAGGTTTTGGCGGGAATCCAGGTTTCACGCAGGTTAACGGAGATGAATAGCAAATGACATGCGGTCTCCGGCTCCGGTATAAATAGCTGTATTGCATATGATGAAATTGCTTGGTGACACGGCAGTGATAGAAAGGGTTGTCATTGCAATTTAATTCCTCTATTCCTAATGGCTGCATGTTTCGTGACGTCTGTTACTCGACTAATATCCATAAGCAAGAGAGAGGGTGTTAAACAGGGCATTTACAATGCCTCCTCATTCCTTTTTGGTGATTTTTTTTTCTGTGGCATCAATTTTTTTCTATTCCGTCAGTTGTTTAGTTTGTAAATCGAATAGACCTTCCTTATAACAGCCTGTCAGCCATTCCTTGCGAGAGCAAAGTCTATTGTTGACGTAACAATGAAACGTAAACAAAGCATTCAATGACGTCGGCTCAGGTGAATGATCTTTACTTGCGAAAGGATGAAAACCTTTTGTGAGCTCTGTTTATATTTTGTGTTGATACTGCCCGGTAATAATCAAGTCCTCGTCATTTCTGTTTAGCGTCAAATCGGTCGCATATTGCATTTGTTTTAGATCGCTGAATTGTTTAGTTTTATTTCTTTGACAAGTTTCTTTTCAACTCCACTCAACTCAACTTCTTTATTGCTCAGCATTTTTGTTGGTTTTAAACAGTTTGTGGGGGTTTCTTTTGAAATTAGAAAAGAGAAAGGATCCAAGTAGAAACAGCTTTCGATCTTTCTGAAGGCAAAATCAATTTCTATTGTAGCTACGTAATTATTCATCACTTAACAAATAATCATGGTAATACTAAATTCGAAAGTGACACCAGTGTAGCACTCTTACACCCTGACAGCCTGAGAGCTGGCGTCTGTGGCAATATTTTACCAAACACGCCACCAAAAAAGTACCCGCGATAAAAAGTACGGAAAAGTCCGTCGTGTGATTAACAGTGCTGTAGGTAATAAAATTAACATGTGGTTAAAAAAAAACAAGATAAGAATTTGTTATTAAGCTAGTAATAGTTAGCTTATTTCATAAGCAGACGATGATTCAGCAACAACTGACTTTGACGTGCAAGGTAGCACGGATCTTTAGTATACTATTATTATGATGAGAAATTATCATAAAAGGCATACGCGCACCTGAACAAATGAAAGGAATGAATCGTCCTTGTTGCGCCGAGGAACGCATAAGACAGAAATGTCGGAAAAAATTGAAACTCATAAAACATAGTTTAAGGCTAAGCTACGTTCACATTTTCCCGTCATAGTCAACCGCTATTAGAAGACTCTTAAAATCGTGAAGGTTAAATTTTAAAATTGTGCACAGTACTTTATAAAAATACAATTTTGTATTTTAAATAAATAATATAATAATAATATAATATAAATAATATAATGATAGATATAAGGCATTTCTTCTCTTGATAAAAACGAGGGCGAAGAACAGTCGCACATTCTCGAGATAAGGTTGCTCCAGATCGAAAGTTACTCTCTAGTAAGTTGCTCTCTATCATGTCCATATTTAAATTTCAGTAAACAAGCAGATATATATAGAGGACATTACACTTCGGCACGAAGATATGAATTTTATTTTCGAGTTGTAAAAACAGTAATTTACGAACAAGCGCAGCGAGTGAGTAAAATATACTTTTAACTCGAGCAAATAAGTTTCGTACCCTCAAGTCACCGTTTCATTTTCTTCTTATTTATTATGTAGACTTGTCTTTGCTGGCTGTTTGAGCAAGCGGGAAATGGAAAACCTCGTTCCCATTTAGTCTATATTATTCGTTAATGTCAGTAGTGAGAAGTTGTTACGTTACTGGCTGTTACTCCTCAGTAGTGATGTCAAGGCAGGTTAACACTGCTAACTGTTCCATTTCATTTTTCTCAGTCTAGGTTCCAGACCCGCTAATATAAATGGTTTTCAAAAATATGCAATGACACTTTTTAAAATGTATGTTGACCATATAAAGTTTATCACAACTATTGTGTAAGAACATATTTGTATCGAATAGAATCACCTTTAATTCATATTTCTAAGCTTTTATTCCCTATTGAGACTACACTCCAAGTTTATTTCCGTTTCAGTTGGACCTTTTTTGTTTAGAACACTAGAACGAATCAGACATTTGTCCTCGCATATCCGCTTGCGGTTTAAAACTGACATCATGTGAGTTAGGTCTTGCCGCTTGCGTGACTTTCGAAGCTGCCTAATAAAGAGCTTCCGGTTGTTCGTGGCCACAAAGTACAAATCAAAGAACGGTCAACGTTTCATTCCATTTTTTTCGTTTAATGTTGTTTACTAACGGAACGGAAACTCTTCAATAAACTGCGTGTTTGTTTGACACAAATAGTGAAGTACGAAATCACAAATCACGTCCTTGATCATGTTGATCGAGAATAATCGGTGAACGTGCGTGGAGTTTTACAGGATATCTTTCCGGACGAAATCATCATTTGAATTACAATAAACCGTTTAGAAGCTCAAAGGTAGACGTTAATTCGATTTCGATCAATTTTGATTCGTTGATCTTGAGGTCATTTTGATTTTATCTCAAGGATGATATGAGTTTCAAACTGTGTAAACAGGGAATATGAAATTCTTAATTGCACGATCGCCGCCCTGAAAACCGTCACGTCACGAATTACTGGTATTTTGTTGGTCTAGTAACCAACTGTTGGTCTAGTAGACCACGCTAGTCGCGACCATTTCTGTCATTTTCCAGTGGAGCAATAAATGACAAAATGTACGACGATTTTCGAGAGCTTATGTACGTGACCTGTCAACCTAATCGGACAGCTCGACAGAAAACCACGTAGTTTTCAGGGCGGCGATCGTGCAATTAAGAATTTCATATTCCCTGTTTACACAGTTTGAAACTCATATCATCCTTGAGATAAAATCAAAATGACCTCAAGATCAACGAATCAAAATTGATCGAAATCGAATTAACGTCTACCTTTGAGCTTCTAAACGGTTTATTGTAATTCAAATGATGATTTCGTCCGGAAAGATATCCTGTAAAACTCCACGCACGTTCACCGATTATTCTCGATCAACATGATCAAGGACGTGATTTGTGATTTCGTACTTCACTATTTGTGTCAAACAAACACGCAGTTTATTGAAGAGTTTCCGTTCCGTTAGTAAACAACATTAAACGAAAAAAATGGAATGAAACGTTGACCGTTCTTTGATTTGTACTTTGTGGCCACGAACAACCGGAAGCTCTTTATTAGGCAGCTTCGAAAGTCACGCAAGCGGCAAGACCTAACTCACATGATGTCAGTTTTAAACCGCAAGCGGATATGCGAGGACAAATGTCTGATTCGTTCTAGTGTTCTAAACAAAAAAGGTCCAACTGAAACGGAAATAAACTTGGAGTGTAGTCTCAATAGGGAATAAAAGCTTAGAAATATGAATTAAAGGTGATTCTATTCGATACAAATATGTTCTTACACAATAGTTGTGATAAACTTTATATGGTCAACATACATTTTAAAAAGTGTCATTGCATATTTTTGAAAACCATTTATATTAGCGGGTCTGGAACCTAGACTGAGAAAAATGAAATGGAACAGTTAGCAGTGTTAACCTGCCTTGACATCACTACTGAGGAGTAACAGCCAGTAACGTAACAACTTCTCACTACTGACATTAACGAATAATATAGACTAAATGGGAACGAGGTTTTCCATTTCCCGCTTGCTCAAACAGCCAGCAAAGACAAGTCTACATAATAAATAAGAAGAAAATGAAACGGTGACTTGAGGGTACGAAACTTATTTGCTCGAGTTAAAAGTATATTTTACTCACTCGCTGCGCTTGTTCGTAAATTACTGTTTTTACAACTCGAAAATAAAATTCATATCTTCGTGCCGAAGTGTAATGTCCTCTATATATATCTGCTTGTTTACTGAAATTTAAATATGGACATGATAGAGAGCAACTTACTAGAGAGTAACTTTCGATCTGGAGCAACCTTATCTCGAGAATGTGCGACTGTTCTTCGCCCTCGTTTTTATCAAGAGAAGAAATGCCTTATATCTATCATTATATTATTTATATTATATTATTATTATATTATTTATTTAAAATACAAAATTGTATTTTTATAAAGTACTGTGCACAATTTTAAAATTTAACCTTCACGATTTTAAGAGTCTTCTAATAGCGGTTGACTATGACGGGAAAATGTGAACGTAGCTTAGCCTTAAACTATGTTTTATGAGTTTCAATTTTTTCCGACATTTCTGTCTTATGCGTTCCTCGGCGCAACAAGGACGATTCATTCCTTTCATTTGTTCAGGTGCGCGTATGCCTTTTATGATAATTTCTCATCATAATAATAGTATACTAAAGATCCGTGCTACCTTGCACGTCAAAGTCAGTTGTTGCTGAATCATCGTCTGCTTATGAAATAAGCTAACTATTACTAGCTTAATAACAAATTCTTATCTTGTTTTTTTTTAACCACATGTTAATTTTATTACCTACAGCACTGTTAATCACACGACGGACTTTTCCGTACTTTTTATCGCGGGTACTTTTTTGGTGGCGTGTTTGGTAAAATATTGCCACAGACGCCAGCTCTCAGGCTGTCAGGGTGTAAGAGTGCTACACTGGTGTCACTTTCGAATTTAGTATTACCATGATTATTTGTTAAGTGATGAATAATTACGTAGCTACAATAGAAATTGATTTTGCCTTCAGAAAGATCGAAAGCTGTTTCTACTTGGATCCTTTCTCTTTTCTAATTTCAAAAGAAACCCCCACAAACTGTTTAAAACCAACAAAAATGCTGAGCAATAAAGAAGTTGAGTTGAGTGGAGTTGAAAAGAAACTTGTCAAAGAAATAAAACTAAACAATTCAGCGATCTAAAACAAATGCAATATGCGACCGATTTGACGCTAAACAGAAATGACGAGGACTTGATTATTACCGGGCAGTATCAACACAAAATATAAACAGAGCTCACAAAAGGTTTTCATCCTTTCGCAAGTAAAGATCATTCACCTGAGCCGACGTCATTGAATGCTTTGTTTACGTTTCATTGTTACGTCAACAATAGACTTTGCTCTCGCAAGGAATGGCTGACAGGCTGTTATAAGGAAGGTCTATTCGATTTACAAACTAAACAACTGACGGAATAGAAAAAAATTGATGCCACAGAAAAAAAAATCACCAAAAAGGAATGAGGAGGCATTGTAAATGCCCTGTTTAACACCCTCTCTCTTGCTTATGGATATTAGTCGAGTAACAGACGTCACGAAACATGCAGCCATTAGGAATAGAGGAATTAAATTGCAATGACAACCCTTTCTATCACTGCCGTGTCACCAAGCAATTTCATCATATGCAATACAGCTATTTATACCGGAGCCGGAGACCGCATGTCATTTGCTATTCATCTCCGTTAACCTGCGTGAAACCTGGATTCCCGCCAAAACCTCACTTCACTCGATCATCAGCTTTTCGCGTTTACAATTCCCTCAGGCCGAGGAATTTTTGTACGGAGGACAGGTTTGTTTACATTAAGTGCGTCTTGGAAGAATCATTGTTGACTTAAACTTACACAAGATTTGCGCTCATCTTCAAGTGTAGTGTTGGTCTTTGTTACTTGAATTTAATTTCCTCCGCTCTGCCTTTTGCAGTTTATTGAAGAACTCACTTTGATACTTTGCGCACAATGCGTTGAATCAGAAAATGGCAGAAGCGTTTTCTCGACTTATAACTGTGTTATTCACGGTATGGAAACTTTGAATGAGACCGTGCTGAATTTCATTAAATCTAATAACTGCCTTTTTTGGCTGATTGTTGACAATCTGTGCGTCTATAAGGTCACGGAAAGCCTGTCCAAATTAGTAACGTTGCTCCTGGCCTGGCGTTAAAACCACACGCGTCATCGGTAACAATTTTACGTGAAACGTATGTTTGTTTACGTATCTGGATCAAGAAAGCTTTTGGAACTAGCTTTCTGTTTACTAAAGTGCAGTGCGTAAAGCTAGCTACGTAAGACCATTTCGAGCCGTCTGGTACTTCCGCCATTTAATATCAAACTACAGCAGCTCTTGTCTAATATTCCTCAGCGGCGCTACGTGAAGTGCCAGGTTTGTCACCTGAACGCATCACATTACAGCTAGCAACCTAAAGTAACCTGTACAAGAACTTTGAACTCATATTCGGTGCAGTTTCTACCAAACCGTCTCAATCTAAGTACGGGACAATGCTTTCAATAACGTGTTAATCGCGTGCGTGGATCCGGTCCAATAGGTTTCCCAAAAAAAGAGAGAACGATTTAAAGTGACCGTTTCGAAATCTGCGCGAATCATCCTGGCATAACAAGGATACCTGTGTTAAGGTAGAGTTTCTTCCAACCATTGCAGAGGCGACGTGTTCAATGTGTTAGGGGCTTCTTTAGTTCGTCCTACACCGTCAAATCAAAAAAACGCTTCGCCTGATATCACCCCTTCCTGTTTTGATGCGTGGTATTGAACCTTAGTGGACTAATCTCTTCAGTTTAATATGGTCACGAGGATAAGGGCTTCTACATTCACCTACAGGTAAAACATACGTGCTGAATACCATTTATATTTTATTTTGTTTGTCTATTTCTGCAATCTAATCATTAATTTTCTTTTATCCCTCAAATTTAGTTTTTGGCAGTTTCGCTAGGAAAATGTTTAGCCCACGCAACTTCAAGCGATCAAAACAAACTAACACGCTGTTTTTATTAGCTCAGTTTGCAAAGCGTTAGATTTTTAGATTCGTTGTTAATATTCACAAAATTTCAACATTTGTGATTATTTTGCGCGCCAGTTTATATAAAAGATTAGAGTTTTAATCATTTTATTCAAGGCTTCCATCTTACAATGTATTTGTATGATTTGTAGTGTTTTATTCGATATGTGCTACATTTTCTTCGCTTCTAATTCAATTTGCAATTCTCTTCTAAACATATAATAAATATGCGAAAATACACTCGCCATCAGTGAAAAGAATAAATTTCGTTGCGAGTTACCTCGCCACATTTTAGCGCGAATACGTCAGTGCCCAAAGTGTTAAATTAAAGGTTTCTTTTCAGCCTTTAAAGGTAAAGATGTCATGTAGAATAATAAAGACGCATTAACATGAAGCGAAGTATTTACATTGCATAGAAACGGTTTTTGAAAACCTCAAAACATCAAGAAAATAGCGGACAAAATTGTTCGCAGAATTTGCATGTCACCCGTTTAAATAACTAATGTATGTGTTAAAGAACAGGTGCGTGCAGTTTGAGAATATTTATAAAACCTGAGTTTTGCAAATTATCTGCGGCACCTACTGAGGTAAACGTAAAGATGTAGTGGGACTCTTTTTCTTGCTGAAAAGTAGCGCGATTATTCTCCTGACGTTGTCACTGCTGTTTTGAGGGTATCAGTGTCAAGTGTTTAAGAACCATGAAATTGGTATAAACTTGCTGTCAATACATTAAGGAATAATATTGGGATTTTGCAGAAACCTCCTTCATTTCTGCATTTCAGCTTTTAAAATATATTGTAGTACCCAAGTTTCATTTATCACTTTGCTATGCAACCGCATTAGACAAAGAAATTTGAATAAAACAAGGCGTATTAAACTCCATCTTTTTTTAACAGGAACAAAACAAATATGTTTGCTCATAAATGCTGTCAATTTCTAGTGGAATGTTCTACAATCTAAGATCATCAGCTTACTCACATAATTTGTTGTGCAGATTAAATAAAGAACATTTTTAAAGATCAAATTATCGCAAAAAGATAAAGTCTGGTCTGGATGATTAATGTTTACAAGGAACAATTTATACAAAACATCTTGCCTTAAAAAAATAGAGAAGGATATTGGATCACTGAGCCATAAAAGGCTGCTTTTTAAATTGAGTCTAAGATTATATGATGCACATCAAAATTGATGTTATAACTAATTTTGTAGCCAGAAAAAGTTTGTATTTGATAAATTTGCCAGCTCAATGTTTGATGGCACAAATAGAAGTACCGCTAGAATATTGTTAGTTGTAAAATGAACTTTTAAACTCATGTAAATTATTACCGGTATGTATCAATGACAAAATAGTGCTGCATGAATATTTTTCAATGTGTGTTAAAGAAATTTTCCAAAAATATTTGAGTTGGCTCCATAGAGTAATCACAAACACTCTCTCCTATAGAGTGAACGTTAGAAAAGGAGATTTTTGTTAATTTTTCTTTTAGATCTCCCTGTTGGGATTCACCAGTATGGGTACTGTTAAAATAAAGCTTATGTTTTGGTTGTCAATTTTTGGATTAAGGCTGTTACCATGGCAACATCTCATTTAATGACAGGCAGATATATTCCCCATTTTGACCTAAACTTCTGTTAATATTTTTACTTTCCTTTGGTGACAGTTTTTCATACCTTGCCACATCATGGAAATGATATTGCCTGACATTTTGAATTGGTAAATAGTCAAGGTTTTTCATATGGTTTTTCCAATACTCTGTAATTTGTCATTATTTGAAACATATGAGATTAGCTCTGACAGATTTTAACAAAAATGGGGTATTTTAGACTAGTTGTATGGGGTTACAACTAAGACAAATTACAAAAAAATTCACCAAAGGGAACACAAGAAAATGAGCTTTTATTTGGTTACACTGAGGTCACAAAAATCAGAAAAACATGTGTGGGACGCGCATGGTTATTTATTTAGTGCGCACTCATTTGATGCAATGCATTGCATGTGAGAAAGCAAGAGTAAATTAGATCTCTTTTACCGGTTTTTTATAGAGCATTTTTGTCATATATTTTTTTGGCCCTTAAAACTTAAACACATGTTTTCAAATAAAATAGTTTATTTCTTTAACCTTGTTGCAATCTTAACTTCAAAGTTTACTAGTCTAGTAGAGTTGAAATGGATAAAGTTTTTAAATAAATTTTCACTGCAGTAAGGTTTTTCACTAAAAACACATTACAGCAACTATGCATTGTTGGGACTCTAATTATCAAGTAAACTTATGCTTTATTTTTGACAAGGATTTCTAATCACCCTGAACAATAAAAACATGCAATCAAGCAACCCCCTGCATTCACCAATTTCTCAATAAATTATTGTCAACTTGGTGTTCAGTGGAATACAACGAAAGCGAACACACTCCATTACTGTAAGCAATTTTCATTTTAAATCTCATTGGACACCGGGCAAGCACACTTTTTGGGGGCAACTAAAACTTGAATAGCAGTTGCTCAGCAGGGCCCGGTTGTTCAAAGGCTGGATAAAGCTATCCACCGGATAAATTGCTATCCAGTGGATAAGCATTGACAAAACAAACCACGCTATCCACTGGATAGTGATTTATCCGGTGGATAGTGTTATCCAGCCTTTGAACAACTGGGGCCAGGCTTTTAGCCAGATGGACGTCTAGGCATCTTGTGGATGGCCACTTATTGAAGAAAATCATTTTGTTTCTCATATGTTGCCTTATGAATTTTTCATTTGAGCAGGCCCTATAGCGTATTTCGGATGGCTACTTTTCAAATCCTGACTAAAAGCCTGTTGCCCAATAGGGCAAATTACCTCAAAAGTTAGTTTCAAACTCTGCACATGAGCCTTTATGTATACCAAAAAAATACAAGTGATGAGTGGGATATTCCACGGTTATACCACAAGAAAGGGTTGCATAACTATTTTATACCATGCCATAGAAAATTGCATGTGATACAGTTGAATTGCACTGATTGATGGGAAGGTTCGGTGAAATACTGACAAATATGCAACATCTTTCCTGCAATTTGATTGGTTGTATTTTCTATGGCGTGGTATAAAGCACACTATAAAACTTTGAAGTATGTAGCTCCAAAACTCTTTTCTTTATTCTGGGGTCTATGGAGCAAACTTTAGTGGGGGACACTGCTTGGCATAAAATTTGCGTTATTTTCTTGTTGGTATATAATTTCTTAAAATCTTGGGGGTTCAGTAAAAGCACAGACTTTGATGTCGTTTCAGTCTAATTTGAGTTTTGTAAACATAAATTTACTTAAGTTATGTTCCAGCACAGTGTCCTAAATTGCTGTCTGAAATTTGTCCACAATGAGGCTAATTAATACTGTTTGAAAATTAAGCATGCATAATTTTTGTCACGTGTCAAATGTTTCGCAAGTAATGTAACATATGAATATTGGGAATATCCAACTGTAGCCTTCTTATAAATTATTTAGAGGTATATTTTAAGGGGAATTTGGGCATCTGTGGCAGGTTTAACAGACTGGCAGCCTGGTTTACTGACAGTGTCCAGAAATCAGTAGGTTGCAACTGCCAAGAGTAAAACAACATGCAGAACTTGTGATAAATGAGTGATGGTGAAATTTCAATTTCACTGCAATTTCACCATCACTCATTTATCACTACTTACCACATATTCACTGCTGAATCCTGCAGGAGGCAGGAGATGCATGTTGTGTAAGAACTCAGTTAAATGACCTTGCTCTCCATGAGTTCTCGTAGCTCAGTGGATAGAGCGTCTGCCCGGTGTTCGGAATGTCATGGGTTCAAATCCTATTGGGACTCAGATTTTTTCTAGGTCCCACGCTCATGTTACATTATTCTCATATAAGCAGAACTTGCTTAAAAAGTAACATATGGTAATCAAGAACAACCAAGACCAAAGCTGAATTAGCAACTTACCAAGTACAACTTACTCTCTTCTTTATAGTGCTCCTTCTCCTGATATAGGGCGCAGATCAGGCTTAAGCCGAAAACACTATTATGGTTCTCTTGAGGCTGTAAGTATGAAGACACAAAAATATTTTTAGGTTACTTCTTACTGCCTGGGTATTGGCAGTTTATTCTCTTGTTGATGATGTTCAATCAGTGTGTTTTTGCAGGAAATTAAAGAACTCCCTCAATAATTCACAGTTCTAAAACTAAAAAGATATGGGAAAGGGTTAACTCAAGGGTACAATTCATATGGAGGCTCCAGGTAATGGGCTCCTGGATGTACCTATTGGTATTAGCTGGAATATGGCTGCCATGTTGCACAACATTGTCATCATGGTTGGGCACATGTGCCCACGATCCATGCTGCTGGCCATGTTGACCGCGAGAAAATAATTACATGGGTTTTTCCTTTTTCTATGCATGCATGTGATATGCTGGAGCTTTGTTATAAAATTGTGATTGAGCAGAAAATTTTGCATTGCACATCTCATCTTGATTATTCATAACACAAATTAAATACAAATTTCAGTCTCAAGACCCTGTCTTCATTGACAAAACCAAATGTTTTGTTTTTTTTGTTTTCTGCAGTTGAACAGCTTACATTACACTGGAAATGAGCTGAGTGAAAATGCAGGGCGGTTCAGGATGGAGAGTGGGGAAATTGGGGTGCAACCATCAATGCTTCAGGTAGAGGGGTTAAAATTGGGCAATTATGTCATGGAACAAAGCTTGCTTTTTAGATGCCATACTGGTATATGAAAAGTTAATGTTAATGTGGATGTAATGCTTGTTATACCTTGGATGATGGAACTGTGTATACAAACTTCTCACAAATTTGATGTGATGCATGCTTCCTGATTCATGATTAACCAGTCATACTCTAAGTGTGCCGTTCTGATATCCTGTGACCTGATACATTGGCTACCATATCATTGAGACATGGCCAATAAAAATACTCAAATATCGCACCTTTTATGGTATGATTCCATGGCAATTATCAGGCTTGTGTGGTCTCAGCATGGATAGTTTGGTGCAACTACATAGTAAATAGTAACCATGGCTTGACCAAACTTGCCCTATATGCCACCAAAGCATACCAGAAAGGTACAATTAGGTATAAATTGTACCTATTTAGTTCCATTACCACTGATCTTTGGCAATAGTGTATGTATAGGTGCAGATGTTTCTCAGCTGATTGTTTTATTCCATTTTGTCATGTTTAGAATGGAATGGTCACGAGGCAAGGCAGTGGAGTTCATCTTGAAAATCCTGAGTTCCAAACTAGATGGTACTTCAAGTATTTTCTTGGAAAAGGTGACCATTTTGCTCTATAGATACCATTTTAATATGTTCTCCCTTTTGTTTAATTTTTGTACAAATAACCAAGGAATACTCTTGACGCGAAAAAAAGAGTATATTGATTGTTGACCTTAACCCTAACATTAATCCACCAATTAACACCAGAGCCAGGTGTGTGTCTATATTATTGGTTGTCCCAAGGTCTATTCAAAAGTCTTATGGTGACAGAGCTTTCGCAGTAGCTGCTCCACGGTTGTGGAATGCTCTGCCCATTCATTTGAGACAGCCTGGTTTTTCTTTAGCTACTGTTAAGAAATGTCTGAAGACCTACCTTTTTAAAAAAGCTTTTTTTCAAATATTTTGTGATTTCATGTGATTTTTGTCTTAATTATCTTTTTAATGTTTTTAATGTAGTCATTATTTCTTTAATACAGTATTGTAAAGCGCCATAGCGCAGTTAGGATATGGTGCTATATAAATCGATTTATTATTTATTATTTATTATTATTATGTGTAATTGTATCTTTAGGATACATGGTTAGACAGATGTTCTGCAGTAAAGAAGTTTATTTCCCACTCAGCACTTCAGAAAAATAAGTTAAAGACTTTCTTATTAAGGCTTAAAAAATACTACAACATGAAAATGAAACATTTGTGAAAGATTTTGCAATCTTGATCAAGTTGTTGACTCCTTGGTCTTAAATCTCTCACAGTACATCAAAATTTTGTTGGTATTGATGGGAGCAAGAGTCCTTTTGTTTTATCTGTTTGTCTGACGGATGCTGAAAACTATGGTGTTCCACAATATCGGGCCATTCTTTGGAGAAAAACAGTAAGTTGTTTTCTGTTTGTAGCTTAATAATCAGTGAATAGATGAGTTTCTAAAAGTCTGTTGTGCCACATTGGTATGCAAATCGAACTTGAAGTTAAAACTTTAACTGCAGCAAAGGAAGCATGGCATTTTAGCCTTAGCAAGCCTGTAGTCTAAGAAAAATTACAAGGATCCCAAATGGTCCTCTACAACCATGAAATCTTGGGTTAGTTTTTCCTTTCAGCCAATGGCAAAATTCAGTCGCCTGTGGTCCCTGCTTCTAAGGCACTGCCCTGATTAGTCCTTCTATAAGGAGCTCATGCTTGAAACATTAGCTCTCCAAATTTGCACACAATGCTTCTCACCGCCCACCATTACATCCCTACTTCCCCATAATCTACCATGCACTTGTTAGCATATGATTACCCTGTAATTTATATTAAGTTTGCATCAATAGCAATAGGGTGCAAAACTTTTTCACAATATGCAATTCTATAAATTTCAGGGGGGCCAAAAATTATGCATTCCATATCAACCTAACAAGCCCGTTACTCCAAAGACAGTGCTACAGTAAGTACAATCATATTCATTGCTTAATTTTCATAGTCAATAAGCAGACAGACACATGGATTTCTTTCCTTCTGCCTTTTTGTTATCAAAAAAAAAAAAGTGTGCGGATCCACTCGGCCATTACCTCATGGACCCACAGCTACTTTGACATTCATGATCAATAAGGGAACAGATGCAAAGCAAGAATTTGAGTGTTTTGTCGAATCAGGCAGGGCAATAATCTTTCAGTTGATGATTTGTATCTGGAGTTATTGATTTGTTTTGTTCTTGTTAGAGCCTATGGTGTAAACAAGGTTGATAAAGGTCCCAGGGAAGTGCTCAATCCAGAAATACAAAAGGTACGATTGAAGCTCGTGCAAGGAAGAGATACAGATGGTCGGGAATCGACACTAGCGTTGAAAATTTAATATGTGCTAAACTTGAGTCTGTGCTCGATTTTTTCAATACAGCTCAGACGTTTTCCGTAAGACAGATACACAGAATCTACACAAAACATATAAGCTTAGCTTACTCACCTGTCGATTTGCCGACGAACAGTGGCCGACTTGTACATCTTCTGTGAAGATGACGCCAGTGTACCGGGTGGTAAAGGCGGGAAAATGGCTGGGGTCCAGTACCTTGTGCATGCGTCCGCCGAACATCGGTCGGATGACCTGCTTACGCATTTCGTGAAGAAGTTAGCCATGCTCTAACTGCTATGATAATAATAGAGAGGTTAAGCATGACGTTTACAGCAAAGGGCAAACGGCAAAATTGAAACTATTTCCGTCTGTCTTCAGCACCCTGTACAGTGGAATCAAAACATTTGTACTTGCAGTGAATAGTAAGAGACATGTTTCCATTTTTGTATGATTTATTTCAAGATTACAAGAAAAGAATAGAAAATCAGAGGTAATCTTCGCCGTTTGTCGTCTGCCGTAAACGTCATGCTTAAACTCTCTAATATAACAATAACAACGACAACGACCACGACCACGACAACGATAACGACAGCGACAATGACAACGGTAACAACAACGGCAACGGCAACGACAACGACAACGACAACGACAACGACAACGGCAACGGCAACGATAATAATAATTGTAAATTTTATAGGATCGCTTAGGACTAGTCCCGTTATCCCATAGATCATGTAAAACCGCGATATCAATAAGTGTCAATAATAATAATGATAATAATAATAATATAATAATAATAATAATAATAATAATAATAATAATATATAATAATAATAATAATATATGATAATAATACACATGAAAAAATTACTCGATTCTGATTGGCTGAGAGCAGTGCAGTTCAAGTGTAACACCAGTGCAAATTACACATCGTAATTCTGGATTATGATTTATAGACAGACAATGAGAAATTTTGTAGGCCAATGATCTCATATAAAGCAATGACAAAAATTTCGTTCGGAAACTCTGAAAATGCGAAAAAATGGCTTAAAAAAACATATTCCGGCACTTTTTCCGCGGGGATTTTTGTCATGTTTGTATTATCAATAAGTAATCATACGGTTTTTCTCGTTCAATTTGAAATTAATCTGCACTTGGGAGTTTTTCAAAAAGCTCACTCGTACAAATTAATTCCAAATTGAACTCGAAACCGTATGATTACCTATGCTAATAATAATAATAATAATAATAATAATAATAATAATAATAATAATAATAATTTTTAAAAATAATCTTTATTAAAATCTTATAAAATCATAAATATAAAGCTTTGATAATGTTTTTATAACATGCGTTTCTATGCTAAAATAATAATAATAATAATAATTTTTAAATATTTTAATAATTCAACTTTATTTACATCTTTGAAAAAACCTAGTTACGAATACTTTGAAGAAACTTATGCTAGTTTACAATACTTTAAAAAAAAAAACTAGTTTACAAAGCGTTAAAACATGAAATCCTAAATGCAATATTTAAAAAAATTTTTGGCAGCTCTAAAACTCTGTGAAAGTAATCTACTGATCTCTGCAACGAGTAATCTCATTCCACATGTGAATAAACAACACGAGCCTCGGCATGAAAAACATGTACATTTTGAAACGCGACTAGAAAGCTGACCGATATGGCCATCACGGTTAAACAATAATAATAATAATAATAATAATAATAATAATAATGATAATGATAATGATAATAATAATAATATACAAACAAACAAACAAACAATTTATTGATCGGTAACAAACGCTAACATTAAAATCCTATATACAATTAATTTGCTAAAAAAAAATAAAAAAAAATAAACCGTCAAAACACTATTTACAATTTCTTTCAATAATAATAATAATAATAATAATAATAATAATAATAATAGTGATAGTGATAGTGGTAATGATAACAATAATGGTAATGATAACAACAATAATAATGACTTTATGGTTCTTTCCCCATAGGAATTACTCGTGTTGGAAGAACAAGAGGTAATAAATATGTGCATTGTGCTGTTGGATTTCAATGGGATTGGACGATTAAATGCATGTTTCTGGTGAATGATGTTTTGTTGTTGTTTTCTTCTGGCAGGGATCTGTTAACTTCAAGTTTGGAATCCTCTACGCCAAAAAAGGACAAACTACCGACGACGAAGTGTTCAGTAATGGTAAGGACAGTGTAGTAAAGCTCGTAAAATAATGGAAAATATCTCATTCCTGGGCCTCAATCTTTTTCATTTCAGATTTGTAGTCGCATTGTGAGTCGGGATTCAGCGGACACTTCCCATTTTTCCCATTCCCATTTTTTCCTTTGTGATTCCGACTCCAAGTGGATCATTTTCTCTTTAAAGATA
Source organism: Platygyra sinensis (assembly GCA_019787425.1). Lineage (NCBI taxonomy): Eukaryota > Metazoa > Cnidaria > Anthozoa > Scleractinia > Merulinidae > Platygyra > Platygyra sinensis. The sequence goes on from JAHPZR010004813.1 coordinate 58,501, forward strand.
CAGGCAATTTCCAAGTTCCCTTTTTACCCTTTCAGACCCCTGGGTTCAGACCTCTCACATAATAATGTTTTAAACCTTTTTACAGTTAGCGTCTCTGAAGAATTCGAGCACTTCTTAGAGTTGATGGGCGACAAAATAGAACTCAAAGGTTGGCGGAAGTATCGAGGAGGACTGGATGTTAAAAGTAAGATTAAGTTGTCCTGACCTTCCTTAGTAACTCGATATCTATTAAATAATAAACAGTAACCTAAGCGGGCAAGATGGGTTATCTTGCACATTCGGAATTACACACTGAGTCCCACGAGAAAAATGGTGCTCTGTTATGCCAAAAGATCAATAAACTTTTTCGGCCTCGTTTGTGTGCGTGTGCTGATTGTACGATTACGGACTGTGACTACGTCTCACGGCATGGGAACTCGCAAAAAAATAATAACTTGGCCAATATCTCTGAGTCACCTAGACAGCAGGCTTGAAGTGTGCATCAACCTGTGGAAATGACGTTAGCTCAGCATGCATGGATTTTTTTTTTCCGTTGGTGTGACATCACAGGTCCATGGCAGCATGAGGTAACTGTATGCCTTTTAACTAATTGAGATAGAGTTAGTGAGCAAAAATGTATCTAAACGGAGGTTATTGTTTCAATTTAGTTTATTTTGTGTCGTTTTTCTTTGTTGCAGACAATATGACTGGCTCGCATTCTCTCTATACGATTTACGAAGGACACGAAATCATGTTTCACGTCTCTACCATGTTGCCTTTCACTCCAGACAACCCACAGCAGGTGACGAACATGTGTTGAACTCTGCCTTGCACTAAATGTAAAATCGTCGCTAACTTTGTGTCCAGGCTTTCTTTTAATACGCCGATGAAGGGGCCCTGGGCTTGAGCCCTGGTTAGGGACATTGCGTTGTGTTCTTGGGCAAGACACTTTGTTCTCATAGCGCCTCACTCCACCCAAGTGGAAGAAATGTTGATGGAGTAACCATGCGGAATGCTGTTGACTAACTTGTGATTGACTTACATCCCTTCAAGGGGAAGTAGCAAGACTGCTAGTCGAGTAATGCTCTGCCCCGCAAAACCGGGCAAAGTGTTGGGCAGTGACTCTGTCAACTTGCGGTGTAAATGCTAAACCCAGTTCTTTGATTTTACGTTTTTTTCTGCAATTGGGCGTGGCTGGCAATGTAATAATATGGTTTTGTTTTCCGTATCAGGTGGAGCGCAAACGCCACATTGGAAACGACATCGTCATTATTGTTTTTCAAGACTGGGACGAGAAATCGTCTTCGTTCAGTCCTCCAACAATTAAGTCGAAATTTGTCCGTATCTTTTACTGATTGTATTTGTAAATTTAAAAGGCCACTTCCGAGTTGCCTTTTGCCTCCTTGCCCGGCAAAACGAGTCTTCGTGCGAAACCATTCATGTGATAATGTATTCCGCGTACGTGCTCATTTTCAGGCAAAACAAAGTCGCTTTCATTTGAAAGGTTTTGCACGGAGACTCATTTTGAAACAGAGGCACAAGGTATCGGAAATGGCTTGTTCACTTAGGCAAGATGAATACGTTTACCCGATTTGCATGAATGTTTACTTTGCCTGCTGCAAACGCGACTGTGGGAAACTGATAAAATTTACAATTTTCTAGGTGACTTATATTGAATCTAAGATATGCATTTTGTCGCTATTTATTGTTGCAATTCTTAACTGCTCTCAAGACATATACGCTCTGGTATCCTACAGCAAATCGGATGACAGTTATCGGTAAGACGTCAGGCTTCTTCTTTGACCTCAAGCTGTTGTGAGTTGTACATGAAACATGCGCGAAAATTACCAACCAAACAATCACTTCTTTCCGCCGCAGGTTGACAGTGTTTTCCGAGAAAAATGTGCCAATTTTTGGTCCACCTCTTCCTTGCCCACCAGTTTTTAAGGATCACCAAGAATTTAGAGATTTTCTTCTGGTGAAGTGTAAGTGTATTTTAAGTAATTGGCTAAGTTATCATACCTTATGACCTACGTAGCGTCAGTTGTTGAATTGTCGGGTGCCTTTTCTTTTAAAGCTAACTAGGGTTTCGTATTGGTATTCTTTCTGTTATTCTCTTGTTTAATGATTATTCTTGTGTTTTTTTTCTCTTTCTTATCAGTAATGAATGGCGAGAAGGCTGCATATGGATCGCCCACGTTCAGTAACAGACGTCAGCGGACGCTAGACAGTCTTATAACCAGGCTCCTTCAAGATCACATGCATGAGGTAAGTACTGGGTACGACTGAACCTTGACCGCACTTCTAGTTCTCCTTGTCCAAAGATAAATTTAAGATGAAGTTTCTATAGTCACGGGTCATCTCTAAAACAAGTTATGAATGATGGGCATATGAATACGACCGCAATTTTTTCTAGTACTATTGACCGTCAAAATCCGTTCTTTCTTCACAACAGAAACTTGGCGCTCGTAAATCCTGGAATGATGTCATCACGGATTCGTCTCGAGGCAATAGCCGGAAGGGAATAGAAAGGGAACAAGCTTTCCTGCAGCTAGGACAGGTAGACAGTTACTATGTGTACCACCTTAATTCATTGCCTTGCTACCTTTTTCCTGTTGAACACTTAAAAGTTACTTTTTGGGCGTCCTTACGAGTAATCAGGAAATTGGACTTCCTCACTGTAATCCGGAAATTGGACGATAATTTTTAAAAAATACATGAAATTGGACGATACAACTTCCCACTGCAATTAGGTTACATTTTCAATTTCTGTTACCAAGAAAAGACCAAGGAAAGATTATATTATTAAGGTAGTTGATCAGTTTTTTCTGCACGATTAAACGTTGTTAGACGTACAACGTTGACTTAAAATTTGTGCAGATCATTGACATAACAGAGACAATTGAGTCAGGACTTTTTGCATTATGAATTATCAAAAATGGTTTCGTACAGTCTCGTGATTATTAGTTTATTTGCTGGAGAACGATTCGTGGTTTGGGACGAGTTTTGTTACCCTCTCGTTAAAATCAATCTAGCTTTGGGAGCAAAATAAACTTTTTCGTTATTTTCCAGTCCTTGAAGCTAAAGACAATTGTGAAAGGCGATGCACCGACCAGTCTGGCGAGTACCTCTGGAAACGCAAAAGTTGAGGTTGGGACAATTTTTTTTCTTAATATACTTGTCAAAATAGGGTCTTATGTTGTAATAAATGTGGCCATAAGTATCTTATGGAGTAATGTTTTCTTTGTTTTGTTCCATCTACAGCCATGGAAGCCTCAGTGCATTTTAGAGGATTTTCCTACGAAAATATATTGCGGTGATTCTTGGGGTGAGGCGATTTGTTTACTGACGGCTTTTTCTCGCTTATTGCAGGCTCAGGGTGATAATGCTCTACTGAGTTGGGCGGATATTGCGAGTTCTTTAAAAAAAATAGAAAGTGAAATTTTCCAGATTTAGACTTAATGAAAGGCCTAACAATCGACTGAAGTAGGGAAGGGCTGGGATCGTCGAAGATACACTGATATGGATCGTCAAATCTGTTTAAAATTCCCACCCGAAAGGTCTATCTCACAGGCCAACCTAGCTGACTGAAGCCTAAAGCAGCTTGAGTTATCAGCTTAGTGTTATCCTTCTAGTCGTTATCAAGATGAAAGGGAGTTCAGGGGTAAATGGTTTTTCATTTTTCCTCAAAAATAATTCCAATGAAATTTTATAACATGGGAATATGTTTTTGAATTTATTTTTAGGTGATAGTCTAGTATTGGGAACAGAGGATGGCATCCAAATGCTTCATGGTACTAAGAATTTTTACTTTCTTTCTGCTTTTTTATTGGAACTTCAACTGCCCCTTCCTTTAGTTTGTCCAAAGACCCACAATTTTGTCTTGAGTTCGTCGAGACCGAATGAAAAGTTCTAACCGCAAGGGATTCGAATAAGCTCGAGCGCAAGGGGTGTAGCTCCCGCGCTCCAAGAAAAGTAACTCGTAGCAAAAAGATAAACGTCTGTCAACAAACTACCCTTCCATTAATGCATGAAAGGGATATAAAGGAATTTTCCAATCGCAGTCTAGCTTGTGCATCGATTACTGCAATATTAATACAATAAGATTAACCAGGCATCAAGAGAAATGCATGCACAAGGCTGGGACTGGGATTTGAGACTTTTCATTGCTTGAAAAAGTTTTCTTCCCACATCTTTTCTCCGTTCGGCCATGTATCTTTCATATGTACCATTTTGCTATTACAGAACAAACTGCTTTTTTCCTATTTTAGGAGAGAAACATCGGTATGTATTTGACAAGTCTGTGGTCGCGAAACAAATGAGTGTTGTGGAAGCTTTCGGGCTTCTCCTGTTCCGTGTCGACAAAGGTAAAGAATTCCACTCGTCCAAGTTGTACGTGTTCAGATTGACCGACTTCGAAGATGAAGACGATGAACCGAAGACCAGGCAGTTTTGCAAAAATCACAGAGTAGAAAAAAGCAAAGGTAACGTGACAGAAAATATGGCAAATTATACGATCAAACTGGGATAGTATCAAACGGAATAGTTGCAGCAGTATTGCAATCCTACAGGCCTTACGCAAGCTTTTTTGCTCACTGTAATCTGAGTGGCGGATCCAAATGTGTCCAAACGGATAGTGGGTGTGGGAAGAGGTGGTAGGGGGGAGGGCGGTATGCAGATGGACCATTTTTTGTAAAAAAAAAAAAAGTAACAGGGCTGGGAGGAGAAGGCTGATTAAACGTTGGCCTTTTCTTGTTCAGGCCTTGAGACTATGAAAAGAAAGCGGGGCTGGCCTCTTGCCTTCTGTTTCTTGCTTAGATAGTTTTTGGTTGTCTGAAAAGGTCAGTTCTGGCTTGCCCTGATATCTTTCAAAGCTTCGACGTATTTTCCAGAGTGTTTGGTGGCATAGTATTGTTTTATACAACAATCCTGTTATCTTTTTTGTCAGCGCATTCGGACCGGGGACATATTTTAAACCACTTACAATCAAAGGTATCTGATTGAAAACGGCTCAATACGAAAAGCTTGGTGTTTCCCGTGCCCGGCAAAGTAACTAAACTACTATCCTCCCCCCACCCCAGCTCTTTCTACAATCGTATACAGACACACTCAAGAACTTTCCACCTTTATATTTGCTTAATAGTTTGTACTATTTGTAGGATGTCATTTGTTTGCTGTAAGCCAGTCAGGTGACGGTGAGCTGAAGCTTGCAGTAGCCGTTGGCAAGAAAGTGACACTGTTACGCTGGAAGCATCCTGTGGTATGGAGCACCTGGTCAGTAGGAAGCAATAAAGACGTGGCGGATGGGTTTGAAACCATCAAGGTACAATGTCAATATTTGTGCTCTAGATTGCGCCGCTGCCCACAATAGACCTCGATATAGCTACAATCTGTTCGGAGTAAGATATGAATTAAACCACCCCTTTCCGAATCAATGATAAATTTCACGCTATTAACAAAACGGCGCGACATTATTTTTTCATCATTGAACTGCGGGAAGGGGTAGTCTTAATTTTCATTTAAATTGGCCAAGATATGTACTTTTGAGGCCTCAAAAAAGGAAAGGAAGATAATAAAGAAATTCGTTGAAAATTCTCCCTTCCGCATGCCCCCTCCTTTCTGCTTTACGATATGTCTTTGAAACGGAGAGGAAAGTCTAAAGAAACATTCGTATTGTCCTACACGACAATAAACATAGGCTTCATGTTCTTTGTACTGTCATGCCGATTTTCTGTGACTGGCCGGGCGCTCCAGTGCTAATTGGTCACGCGGGGAGCAGCCTTGCGTGATGACTCGAATAGGGGCTGTCACGAAAGAACTAATTTAAAATGATTTATCGATTTACTAATCCTTCTTTGTTATACAGGAAGTGACTGTCGGCGAGGCGCCTATTCTGATGACATTGGTATTCACAAGTTCTCACGAGAGTCTTGTTTGTGTGGGCTATAAACATCAGTTTGAACTCATCAGCGAGTCAGGAAACGTGTCGAGAATACACGTAATTGACAAACAAAAGGTACATCCATTGTTCTCGTCATAAATTCTTCACGAATGACAAAATTACTTAGTTAATGATATAGAGGCAAAATAACTGAATTCTGATTGGTTAAAACGGAACGTATTTTTCATTAGCTTTTCTTCGTCAAAAGCAAAAAGGATTCTCCAAGATGGTTAAACGACAGCCGAAGATTACAAAACTGACCCGATGACTTCCGACGATTCCCGAGCGAGACATTCGTTCAGTCTTCGGTTACAAAAATACTTTGTGATATTTGAAATAGCCCCTTTAGGATATGATAACGAGCATAAGACTTGTTAAACGTGTTCGCTGAACGTTACTATTCACGAGACAAAACTAAAAAATACAGGATAGCAACAGTGGTTGAATAATACTTGTTTTCTTTACAGAAGGCCACTCTTGTCTCAGCAGTTGACGTCTACGAAGAAGAGGAATCTGAGCTACTTATTTCGTTCAATCGTAAGTCACTGTAGAACAACGTACGTTAATAGCTAAATCTGTTTCAAGTGGAGATCAGTAAGCTATAAATGTTAAGATTCTTCAACGTATTTTTAGCTCTACTGTTGTTTATCCTCATTCCCTCGCGGTCCCCGTGTCATTTCCGTCAAAGCATCATTACCTATTAGAAAATGACTTGATATCAGGCAGTTAATTTTAATCACATGGGTTATATCAGTTACGTCTCGTTATTCAGTTTTATTTTTCTGCTCCGCGCGGTTTAACTATCTGATTGGCTAAAGGGGCAGTGGAGACTTTTTTAATCCGGCCCGGCTTTCGTGCGCGCTGACCTTTATAAGCAGACTTCGTTGTAGGAGAAACATATGAAAATCAATTCTATATATTTAGTCCCAAGCCGATTCTCCTTTATACCTGACGACGTAGAAAACTCGCCATACTATTGACAATGTTCATTGCTTTGCTTTGCCTTGCAGATCAATCAATATTTAAGAGGTTAACAGGAGAACAGTCATCCAACTTTTCGTTTCAGTGGAACTCTGCGCCGAACTCAGTCGGTTTGTACAATTTTTGCGTCTTTGAAAATAATTTCAGTTTCTGATAGCATCGTGTTTCTAATGTATCCTTCTTCGTAAACGGATAAGTGAAAGTCATTTAGTCCCTAGCATGATTGTTTGACCGGAGAAAGGAGATAGGAGGTTTTCTGGTGCAAGGTGTGAACTTTCCACTATAAATATTCTATGTTAGTTTTGAAACTCTCTTTATACACTTTTCCTTGATAACACTACATAAAGAATATAAAATAGAGTAGTATTACCTTTAGTCTGATGTATGTATTTTCATACGAACTCTTTTCCAGTTTGTGCCTTCCCTTATCTGCTGGCCTTCACTACTAACACGATAGAAATACGTCTTGTTGTGAACGCAAACTTGGTTCATACGCTTGTATTACCCAAGGTCTGCCTCATATCAGCTAAGGTACGCTGAGAAATTATATTACTGGCCTACAAGTTTATATATACTAGTTATCCAACGCTTTCGAGTGGTATACCATGTATTATAACCCATCAAATATTTAGGCTCGCGTGCCATTGGTTTCAATGCGTCACGTGACTGAAACAAATTACATGGTTACGAACTTTCGTCGTCCTTTTAGCAGTTTAAGTTAGGAGCATATTTTCTTCAAGGAACCAAAACCTTAGACTCTAAGTTCATAGCAACTTTCTCTTAGGATTGATCACTGCTTAAGATAATTTAGATTATTGTTTATTTTATTTTTCAGGCGGATATTTACTTCAGCGCGTCGCCACCCAAGTCATCGAACCCGTCAGCTTATACAACTGGTAGCGTTCAACCACCGTCTCCCACCGCCGTACAAGAAAAAACGTCCCTCTACAAAATATCGACAATTTCTCTGATGGGACAATTTCTCGATCCTCCGCTCGCGCGCAAAACGCATGACGATGCGGTTCACGCGGCGCCAAATACTGCTCTGGACTCAAGTGGCGAGGAATTAAGTGTCACTAAGCAACTAAGCTATTCTTCCCTCGAATCACAGGACGCTTTCGCGGACAGTGTTATTCCTGCTAAAGAACCCGCGATTAGAACAAATTCGTGCCCACAGTCAGGAAAAGTCTCGGAACCCGTTGACCCGCAGGGTGCTGTCAAACACTCAAGTAACGGAACATGGACAGCGGTGTGAGAACGACTTCAATTCGTCATAGGAGCTTTTAGACAACTAGGAAGTTATGTAGAGGTCAAAGTTAACTTGACCTGCCCCCTAATTATACCTTACTTTCCTCCTCTCCCCCCCCCCCCCCCCCCCCGCTTCTCTCCTCCTGTTCACAAACATCTCTGGCAACTCCCCCATCACGTGAACACAAGACTGCTTTGAGACATAACAACGCAATTTGTTACACCAAATTCCGCAAGCTATTGACAAGCGAAAGATATGACGTATTTTTATCAATAGCCATGAACAGTGGATTATGACTTGACGCTGAAGGTTTTGAAAATTGCTGGGCAATGATTGCAGTAACCCGAACAAGTCTAAATTAGATTTATCACAGACATATTTGCTTCTCTGGCCGAGGCAAGAAATAGTCTGTGCTATTTACACTTATTCAGTGTAAGCTCCATAATCAGGTATTCAGGGCTTTCACTTTTCAACTCGTATCACAACTGTTACAAATTGATCATGACCAATTTAGAAGACTGATTAATTAACTCTGATGGCACAAGTGGAAAGGGGTGGTTTAGGAAAACCGCGGCCATTTCTGGGTCAGATTCTGAACTTTCAATTTTAGCTATACTTATTTTCTTCTGCCCTGTCCTCATACAATGAGTAATGAAAATGAAGATATCTCATTCAGTCTTAAACCAATCGCAAAGCAATCATGATTTGACATCGCTATTTTTGCCGTACTTGCCACTTTTCACATCAGCCGTTGCTTCTATTTTGAGTTGATTATGCTAAATGTGCCGGGCAGTGATTAGCTGTGAGAGTCAAATCTTTATTTTTAGGTTTTACAACCGTCAGATTCTCCAAAAGGGCCCGTTATCAGCTGGGTAAGCATACAGGCGCTAATCATGCTGGCAATGTTCAAGTCAGTTTACCCATGTGAGTTGATACGTTTTCATTGTAATTAAAAACAACCAAAAAAGCGGCATCTACAGGGACAACGAGAGCATTAACTGCTTCTACTATTTTATTATACATTATCATTTGTATTTATTTTTAGTTTTAAAGGAGCAACAACACCAGCATATCGAATACATCTTGAAAATTTTACACTGAACTTTTCTAGCATGTTCCTCGTAATCCTCAATCTTTCATTGGGAAGCTTTATTATCGCCCTCGCGGCGTTCATCTTTGTATCAAAACTATCTATTACTGTGAGATATGTCAAATTCTCTTCAATAGACCTTTATCGCGCAATGCTGAAACAAAAGATTTTGCCCGTCTCACCTCTCATCCAGTGCGAGGCTGAACGGGCAAAAACAAAGCTTTTTGTTCTCCTAAGACTCAAAATGGCCGCCGTGTGATAAAGGTCTATAGGCCCTTTGCACGCGATCCGGTCACATGGTAAGGAATAAATTATGCTGGGACGCAAATAACGCAGTGGGACTTCCAAACCAAAGTAACTTGAATCAGTATAGCCCGACTTTCCTTTGTTTGTGTGACCGGATCATGCAAAGGGCCTATTAGAAGGTAGATATGGATGAGGGAGTCACGGCAAGTCCTTAGGCGACATGGAAACTGAAAAAAGTTGTTAGATGAACTGTAAGATAGAAGATAGTTGCCATGTCAGCAACACTCCCCCCCCCCCCCCGGACCATCGCCATTAATTGTTTTGAAACATGTGGTGGCGTAGCTGCGTTAAATTCCAAAGTATCAATTTATTTATTAGAGAGTAATTTTTATTTAAAGAAGACTTTTTTAATTATAAGAAAGTGCGTGAAGTAGATGTTGTTATTGTCGAAAAAGCACTTGAGTGGAAAGACTATCAGGACTATCTTTTAACTAGAAGATCTGTTTTATTGTTGTAACTAATAGAGATGTTATTATATAATAAAAGTACTTTAAAATAGTTCAACTATTAAATGGATTTAAGCCCGCAAGAATACTTCATTCAACGAGGAAAAGAGACAAAGAGATTTTCTGAATAGAATACCAAAAGCAATAAAAACAAAATTCTCAATAATTATAATAGCCTGAGGATGAATAAATATAGTTGGCCGCGTAACGTGCTGTTTAAGAACACACTGATTTAATCATTGACAAGGCAAAGTGTTATCAGAAATGGAAAGAACATTTAAATTACCTTACAAGCTAATTTTCAGTGTTATCATATCCATTGAGAGGGAATTTTTTTGATTTGGATACGAAGAAGACGCTTTGCCCTATAGAGGTTTTTCATAGGAATCCTTGTCATTTTGCAAGTTTCAAAACTGCCATAAAATGTTTGCCTTTCAGTTTAAGCGGA
>JAHPZR010004814.1:2500-5000 GCA_019787425.1 Platygyra sinensis
ATTTAACTCCCACTTGAACTAATTACAGAGCTTGTTTTTTCCTTTTTTATTCCAACATAATAATGGCCAACAAGAAGCGATCGATTGAAACATAGAGCTGCGATCAAGGTTGCGTTGATTTTATTTCAAGTCGGCATGATTTGTGGTGTTTTAAAGTGGTACTATGATCAAAAAATCATTTCTTTTTTTTCTTCAGATTTTGAAAGCGTGTTCGCTTAACACTTAATATAACTGGGAAAACTTTGAACTTTGAGTTTTATCCGAAGGTTGTTTATTTGGAGCGTAAGTTTTGGATTTCACGGTCCGCCATTACTCACGTTCAAAACTGACCGAGAGGACATCAGAGGGTTGGATCTAGAGAAAAATTACGTCATTTACTCACTAGCTTAAGATTTCAGCCTGTAAACGCAATTTATTATATATGCAAAACACGGGTTCTAAAGTCTAAAAGCTCGAAACTCCCGTGCTTCATATTAATTCAGCCTCGTACACATGCATTGCATTCTTAAACTAGCTAGTCTTTGAGGTCATTTTCTCCTCGACCCAACTCTCTCAAGATTTTAAAGTTAATAATGGTGGACCGATAAATAAGAAAATTCCTGTTAAAATAAACAGGTGTCTTTTTAAAATCAGAGCTTAAAACTTGGGTCTAATTAATATTTAGTTAACCTAGTTTTCAAATCCAAAGGAAAAAAAAGAATTGTTTTTTCGTCGTAGTACTACTTTAAACTTCAGAATCTGGGATCAGCGGCCATGCAGATGTATATATGGAGACCTCTACGTTGCACTGAAGGGTTAAATAAATCTGTTAATCTGTCAGCCCTACATTTGTTAGCTGATACGTTGCAGGCAGTTAACGTTTTTTTTTGTTTTCTAAGTGAAATCAGCATAATACTAATACTAATACTAATACTAAGACTAAGACTAAGACTAAGACTAAGACTAAGACTAAGACTAAGACTAAGACTAAGACTAAGACTAAGACTAAGACTAAGACTAAGACTAAGACTAATACTAATACTAGGCTCAGGACACAGATTTCGTTTGAACTCTTAAGATCGGTACATGCATGCATTAGAAGTTCGCGAACGCCGTTTCGTAGCAAGATTAAGCAATCATTAGACTGTAAAATAAATGTAGCTAGTGCGGATATCTGAAATACGCAGTCTATATGCTTTTATACTTAGGACTTTTAATGGACACTGGTTTAGCTGTCATTAGTATAATTCGATTGTATGTTTTTAATATCTCTGGATCATGGAATTCGTAATTTTATAGAATTTTGAACTTTTATCATCAATTATACCCTATTCTGTTCTTTTAGCCTTTTTAATCTTGTAAGTAATTATTGTGTAATTTCAATAAAATTTTTATTTTTATTAATATACTAATACTAACACTAACAATAACACTAACCCTAACCCTAACCCTAACCCTAACCCTAACCCTAACCCTAACCCTAACCCTAACCCTAACACTAACACTAACACTAACACTAACACTAACACTAACACTAACACTAACACTAATACTAATCCTAATGCTAATCCTAATGCTAAAACTAACGCTAACGCTAACGCTAAACTTAACGCTAACACTAACACTTATACTTATACTAATACTAATCCTAATCCTAATCCTAACGCTAACGCTAACGTCAATGCCAACGCTAACGCCAACGCTAACGCTAACGCTAACGCTAACGCTAACGCTAACGCTAACGCTAATGCTAACACTAACACTTATACTTATACTTATACTAATACTAATACTAATACTCATACTAATCCTAATCCTAACGCTAACGCTAACGCTAACGCTAACGCCAACGCCAACGCCAACGCCAACGCCAACGCCAACGCCAACGCCAACGCCAACGCCAACGCCAACGCCAATGCTAACGCTAACGCTAGTGCTAGTGCTTACGCTAAGGCTAACGCTAACACTAATACTAATGATAATGCTAATGCTAATGCTAATGCTAACGCTAATGCTAATACTAATGTAACTTTATTTTGTTTGCAATAATTTTGTTACTGGATGTATTTACAAGTAGTCAAAACAGCTTCAAACAAGATGGAAGCACAGTATGAAAAGAAATTTAAATTTAAAATTTAAAAATCTTGGTTAAAAATTTTTATCTAGATTTGAACTGGACTTTGCAAACTGACTGGCTAATAACAATGCAAATTACCTAATTTCAAATAGTTATTAATAATAATGATAATTATAATAATAATAATAATAATAATAATAATAATAATAATAATAACAATAATAATAATAATAGGAAATTGCAGTGGCATTTCCACGGAGTGGCTCTTCATCTACTGTTTTCCAGATCGATTTAGAGTTTAGAAGTGTTGATTTTTGTGGAGGGAGGAAAACCGGAGAACCCGGAGAAAAACCCTCGGGGCAAGGACGAAATCCAACAACATTAGTGGAAAGCGAGCGCTCCAACCACTGCGCCATCCCTGCTCCCCTGCTTTTCCTTCAAGGG
>JAHPZR010004815.1:0-7500 GCA_019787425.1 Platygyra sinensis
TTACCTCCAAAGATCTTTCTCATTGCAATTGAAATCATCCAAAACTGATCCCTTACAGATGGGCTGTTCCATTGGGTTGGAAGCGACTTTTGATAAGAGAGCGAAAAGGTAAAGTAATGTAGCTGTAGCTTCTTATGTTGGAATGGGTCCTAGTGTCCGGAACACAGAAAATGGTATACTGCAAATTCCATTGTAGTGGGTACAGGATTCGAAGGTGCTTTTCTACTCAAAGGCTTCAGCGACCCGGTTAAGGATAAGATCGTTGAAGAATGGAGGCCAAAAGGTATGCGGAGGTCCCCACAGAACTTGCCTTGCCAGTGCATGGGTAGAGTTACCGTTCTGTTGGCCACAGAACAAAGACAAAAGGGCTTGGAGGTCAAGCTCAGCCGTGAGAGCACTAGTGCCAAATAAAGGTACTGGGCTAGGGCATGATTGAAGGTAGCGTAATGTAAAGTGTAATCCTCTTTAGAGGTAAAGTCATTGATGGAAAAACATCGGGGCGAAAGAGAGATTCATGATGATATGCTGGGAGCCATCCTTTTTAGGAACAAGGCCTAGAGGAGAGAACTGAAGGTTTGGAGTGAGATGAGATGAGAAGGAGCGTGCTGTGTGTCCTCTATTGACCTCTTTCAAGAGCACCTCAGTGACTGCATCAGGGTGAAGGAGAGTAGATTTTGAATTCAGGGTCACTATGAGGTAACAGGGACCCTGATAGCCAAGGTGCTAGCCAAACTAACATGTTCATGGGTACAGTTTGTCGAGGCTGGATATACAGCAGATGGAAAAACTGCTAACTGTGGATGAGCACACAATAGTAATGGCTAGAAATAATTTCCATAAGCCTTTAATTGTTGATAAAGATACCAATCAGTGTAGCTGATAGTCTCCATTGTTTAGGATACCAAGTTCCTTGGCATGTTCATAACTGATGCACTTACATAATAAAGAAATAGTATCTCTGTGGCCAAAACACATTGATGGACAGTAATACTAAACTCTTATGGTCAAGTAAAGTGAACGTTCTTCGTCTTTTTCATAAAGGGAGCAAAGAACCATGGAGTTGTCATGCCTGATGCTAACAAGGAAAACACAATAAACCAGGTTTGTTTCCCTATTTCTAGTAAGTTACAGAAACACAAACATTAAGTAGAACTTGACGAAAACAAGAAATGCTTTGGGAACATTGATCACAGACTTCTGCAAGCTGTTCAAAGGTTTCTCCCTTTCCTCAACACTGGTGAAGGAGAAAGCCAACAGCTCATAGGGTAGCCAGAGGCGAGTATTTCTACAGCAGTTTCGAGTTTTTTTAAGCTGTTTCAAGTTCTTTGCATCTTTATTAATATATTGCCAAGGATGAAGATCAAATTTCAGGTAATTACTACTACTTTAATGCTTTAGATCATTGGAGCAGCATTTGGTGCCGCTGGTCAAAGATGTATGGCTCTGACTACAGCAATATTTGTTGGAGAAAGCCAAGAATGGATTCCAGATCTTGTAGCTAAGGCGAAAGAACTCCAAGTTAATGAAGGTAATAAATTATGTTGTAACTTCTTTAATTCTGTTGAAGCTCTTTTTTTTAGGAAATATTACTGAGGCACTATCAATCCAACAACTAATTCCGGTTGTAATTTTTGGAAATAATTTTTCAGTGTCAATGGAGCAGCATTGTGCAGAACTTCTGAAAAAGGGTCAACCTCACAACATATACTGAACTTTTTGACAATTTCTTACCTGCAATTTCTGTTGCATTTGATTTTCCTTTGAGTGATTGAGGAAGTTGGTCGCATTTTCAGATTTTTTTAACTTTTCGGGAAATTTTCATACTATTTCCCCGCGATTCGAAAATTCTGGCATTTTGTATCAGAGGCAGCGGAGCGTTTTGAAACATGGGGGGGGGGGGGGGGGGTGGGGTTGGGGGCTCATCGCTATGCCAAGACTATTCCTCTACTCGTATTTTCCAAAATGTCTACGGTTGTTCACGTGCACAAACAAATTTCTTTGCGATGTCTCCAGTGTTCAATGTGTTCGTTATGGACTTACAACAATGCAACAGGAGGCAGTTCTTTAGATGATTCTTCATAGTCTTCATGGTTCTTCTAAGATACGCTTTTAGTCTTCGCAGAGCTGAAAATGTGCTCTGGAAGTCTCCCATACCACAGGTTATGCCAAATAAAATCTTGACACTTTGTGGACCTCTCCTGGAAGCGTTTTGGCGACGAGTATTGTTGAAAGCCTCGCTAATGGCTCCTCTATTGGTAACCTGACGTATTTCAGGCAAATCACGAAACGGAATACTTTGTCAAACCAATTTCATTTTGCGTCAGCGATATTTTGTTGACATAGTTTTCATAAATCCAGTCATAGATATATTTATTTCAAACTGAACATTCCTTAATTCACAAAAATGTAACTCTTAGCCTCGATGCAAGTAAAAAAAAATTGCCTTCATTTCATGTCTGTAGGTCATCAGCCGGGCGCTGACCTGGGACCTGTTATTTCTCCAGCATCAAAAGAGCGTATCTGTAATCTGGTGCAGTCTGGTGCTGAGCAAGGAGCTAAGGTAATGTGTCTGGGAGGAATTTTGTAAGTGAAATTCCGTCAGCTTTCGGTATGTTCTCGCTAGCCTATTGACTCAAAGGCTCCCCAAGCTCAAAATACGTGGTGTATGCGACAGCTTGTGTATATCTATAAAGTGAATAGTATGGGAAAATTACCGATTTTAAAAAAAGTTGTGTAAATAACTATTTCATTTGTAATAATACACATAAAAAAATTACTCGATTCTGATTGGCTGAGAGCAGTGCAGTTCAAGTGTAACACCAGTACAAAAAGTGTAACGCTGCTGCAAAAAGTCTAACACCAGTTCAAAAAGTGTAACACTTGTGCAAAAAGTGTAAGACCGGTGTAAAAAGTGCAACACACCAATTAACAATGGCGTACACTATCGAGTTTTGGATGTACGCAAGAGGTTGCTAAGCACAAAAGAAATGGATAAAATATTTTAGCCAAGATTAAACGTTAAGTTCCTATATATTACATGTAAAAATGGAAAAACACATAAGAAGTGGCTGGATGTTATAGATTCATGGGAACAACCTTCTTAACAGGGAAATAACCCTCTGACATTGAAACAATTGCTCTGTAAGCAAAGCGACACCCAGCAGGCAACGAGCCCGTATAACAAGGGCCTGGGAAAGAGTTGCGCCAAGAGACTATGATCCACTTGATTGCACGCATATTCAGTGATACCGCAATAAAATTTCGCGCCTTCATTATTAAAATTACCCGAATACAACCTGATAGAAACTATTTACTTGTTTCATTGAAATGAAGACTGTTAGACCGTTTTCCGTGCAATACACACAGCAAAAATAATGGTTAATTAACATAACCTCTGATCAACTATCAGGTAAAATGACGCAATGTGATTGGCTACAGAGGGTCGTTTTAACAAACTGACATCAGTTTTTCAGGCGTCTGTCCTGTTATTGATCGTCATAACATAAGAAGCTGGGGATTCACAAGGTGATAGCTGAGTGGATTCGCAGACTACTTTGACAATGTTATGACAAACTTCATTGTCAATATCAGGACAGGCGCATGAAAAACTAGCTAAGGCCAATTTGTTTTTTACGATAACAAATTCATTGTCAAATTGTCCGCTCTTGCTCGTTGACGCATCGCGTAAATTAAATTTATGTCTCCGTCAGCTTATTGACGATGAAAATTAGCCAATGAGCGTGCGAGAATTTCTGTAGTTATCTTAAAAATGAAGATCGATAGATAGATGGCACTGGGAGTTGGTCAACCTTTAACTGGCTTAATCTTCGCGTCTTTATGTAGTTTCTGCGCTATTTTTTTGTGTGCGAGATAGATCAGTCAGTAAGTAGGCAGGGGTTTTTCTGTTGGATGATTCAGATACACAAATTTCAGGTGTCTTCTGCCCCACCCCTGGTCAGTAGGTTATACTGACAATAAAACAAACCGGCTGAGTTGCTACTGAGTTTTCAGTCGATATAAACCTCAAACTCAAAATTAAGTGACACTAATGTTATACAAATTAATTAGTTTTATTTCTTATTGAAGATAACATGTATTTTCATCAACTCAAAAAGCATCATTACAGTATATTCCCATGTCAGACCAGTTTTAGCTTGCAGGCCTGCACTATCGACTATTGCTAATTTGCTATGCATACTTACATACGTTTATTACAATTCCCAATCTGGGCTTTTCAATTACAAAATTTAACTACTAAAATGATATATAAAAATAAGCCAATCCACTAGAACTAATATACACTAGAGTTTCATTTATATACAAAAATGAAAAATTTTCCCAGCTCAAGTTTTCCACTTAGTACACAAGCAGTTTGCGAAATTTTTTAAACCAGTCAATTGACTGATCAAATATTAAAGATTGCTTGCCACTGCATCACCTAGTGAAAACTGCAACAAAATCAACATTACACAAATTATATCTTTGTAAGAGAAAATATAGTCTTCAGGTGTCTGAAGCAAATTTACTTCTTCGATTAAAATCATAACACTGGCAGCATTGATAACAAACACTTGTAACAAATTCAATTTAAACTCGCGAATATTTTAATCCATCTTCACAACTTACAAAAAGAGCACAAATGTCATTTCTGGTTCAAGCTACTGTATAAGTATAAAGTTTCTCTCCTAAGTTTCAATGTAAATTTAACAACAGAAATGTTTGTACTTCCATAGTAGTATTTAGTGTTTCTAAACCTAATTCTCTAACAGTACAAATAATGACACTTAGAATAGAGCATACTTTTGAATAAAGCATACTTTTGATTCACACTGATTTGAACGGTGTTTAAGGACCATTATTCTAGACTGTCATGAGGTTTTTTCGAAGATTAACTATAGATTTTCCATGTTCAAAGATTCTGTAAATAGTTTCGCGAATTCGCGCATGCTTTGTACAGCTTGCACGTTTTCCGAGCATGAATTGAGAGGTCAGTTAAATCGATTTTTAATGGTTTCCTTCTGAAATGTTGTTGAGATCACTTCCTGTGTATATACTAAAACAATTATTCTTCTCAATCTCGGTGAATAGTGGCAGAATATTTACCTCGATTTCAAAGAATAATTGTTAATTATCATGAGCTGGGAAGTGCAGCGTCCCACTCAAACATCTGTATATTATGGCTATCGATGTCAGACACAACAATTCGGCCATTCCTTAAAACTGCCACAGACCATGGAGATCCGAACTCTCCTATATTGCTGCCTTTTGTTTCAAACTTGCCAATAAACTTTCCGTTCAGTTTAAATACTTGTATTCTTTTGTTACTTGTATCACAGACCATCAGGTGTCCTGACGTATTCACTGACAAACAACGTGGATTATTAAACTCCCCGTCCCCTCCACCCTGCTTTCCAAACTTGTACTGAAAGTTGCCATTCCTATCATAAACTTTCATACAATGTTCACGGCAGTCTGACACCATGAGATATCTATCACACTGAACACAGTGGAAAGGATAAGAAAAAGAGCCCTGCCCACCTATCTTCATTAGAAACTTTCCATCAGGAGAAAAGATCTTAATCAGTTTGTTACCTGCATCAGCAACAATGATATTTCCATCACTGTCTACAGATAAACCACAAGGATCAGAGAACTGACTATCAAGGCTTCCCTTCTCACCAAACGAACTTGTGTACTCACCCTCCCCACTGAAAATCTGGATCCTAGCATTACCATGGTCAACCACGAAAAGGTTTCCATTTTTATGAAATGCTATTCCCCTTTGAAACTTAAATTCCCCGTTTTTGTTACCTTCCCGACCAAAGCATCTTAAGAAATTTCCATCACTCCTGAAGATCTGAATTCTGTGGTTCCAACAATCAGTTACAGCTATCTCATCCCTTGCATTCACTGCCAACCCCCAGGGAGACTGAACCATTCCAACAGACGAACCTTCTTTACCAAAAGATAAAACAGGTCTGACCTGAAATGGCTGTACTTTAACAGTGAAAGGGCTGCCGAGAACATGTCCACCGTTTACTTTTACTGTCACTTTGTATCTACCTTGTTCTTTTGGAGAATAACTGATTTCGTAGTTTCCATCCTTATTGTCATTTACTCGTACTTCCGTCGCGCATTCTCTTCCTTGTTCATTCCTGATCTCTACCGTTACACGGTCATGTTTGTAGTAACACTGTCTTCCTTGAGCGTTTCTTGTCGTCAGGATAAATTGTGCTTTATCTCTAACAGTTCCTTCTTTGAGTCCTTTCCCTTCAGCGATGCACTGACTTGCTTTTGTTTGGTGCAGAATTTCCAAAGAACCAATATCTTCAGAGTTGACAGCGATCAATAATTTCTCATTTTCCACGAAAGTTAAACGCACCAGAAGACCTTCAGGGTCACCAAATGGCTCGGTTTGATGAATTCCTCCGAATATGATCTGCAATGATTTCTCTAGATTTACAACTTCAGCATTTGTACTTCCTGTTAAAAGTTTTTCAGCCTTTTCTAGCGATGATTCTATGACCGCTATTTGTTCCTCGATCTTGTTTTTACGCTTTGTCAGACTTTCAAGCGATTTGCTTGTTTGGTTTTCCACGGCTGAGAAAATGTTTTGTTTCTTCGCTTCAATGGCGGCAATCAAATTGTCAACAATTCTTTGAACATCTCTCTTCACGTCTTTGCCTTGTTGTATGAGCTTAGCGTAGTCTTCATCAAGTTCACAAATGATGTTCTCCTTTGCTTTTAAATTGTTCCTCTGTGTTTCAATCATAGATTTCATCTGAATCTTCTGTCTCTCTGCTTCATCTTCGATTAAGCTCAGACTATGACCTCCGTGTTCCAACGGGACACAAATTTGGCAAACTGCCGTTTCACAGTTCTTGCAAAAGAATTTCAGTTCTTCTTTCCTATGCCCCTGCCTATGGCAAAGAGCTGGTCGCTTTAACACATCCTCATAGTCCTTGTCTTGAAAGTCTTTAATCGCCAGAACACGGTGATCTTTATTGCTTCGCATGATGTTGTGTCCAGTTACGCACTCTTGACAATAAAATATGCAGCATTGGAAACAGTAAGAAGTCTCGGAGCTTTTTTTGTCGCAATTTCCACATGTTACTGGGCTCTTTTTGCATTCCTTGATTGCCAGCACATCAATCAAACCATTCAGGTAAAAACTGGTTGGAAGATCTTTCAGATCGCGACTTTCAGGTACTCTGCTAACGGCTTCACATTTCGGGCATCTGATGGTGTCGAGACCATGGTTCGTCCTATGCCACTGTTTCAAGCAGTGCAGACAGAAACTGTGTAAGCATGGCAGCTGTTTTGGATCGGTAAATATGTCGGAACACACCGAGCAAGACACTTCTCTACGGAGATTATGGAGCAACGTTTTGATATCCATGTCGACTTCAGAAACAAGCGAGTAATGCAAGGTTTTCGCAGAACTCAACTCGAAACAATGAAGTCTTGTGACTTTCTTTGTTTTAGCTCTTCTTGGAATCG
>JAHPZR010004815.1:12500-37500 GCA_019787425.1 Platygyra sinensis
TGGCTTATTATATAAAACTCGATAGTGCACGCTAAAGCATAAACCAATTGTTAAATGAAAAAGAATGGATGGTTCATAGAGATGGTTCAGGCTGACGTCATTGCAAAAATTACGACTGTTCTGCAGGCTACTTTTTAGCGTGAAAAATGTCTTGCAATGTTATAAAAGCGATGGACAATGTCTAGCGTGCGTCCATCCAATTCGGGATGCACTTGGATAGTTGGGAGAGAACTTCAGGTAGCTAGAGCTCTCGGCCGCTACCTTCGTGCTTCTCAACTATCCGCGTGCATCCCTGAATTGGATGGACGCACGCTAGACATTTTCCATTAACTCGAAACCGTATGATTACTTTTACAATAAAGTTGTCCTACCTCAAATGTGTCTCAAAATTTTCTCTTGTGTCGATTTAAAGTCACTCTGACGCCGTTTAGGTCGTTTAGTGAAGTTATTTCAGACCGTTACAAGGAGGAGTAACGATAGGAAAACTTTATTTCAAATGAGATAGTTATTACACAATTTTTTTTTAAGATGGGTGATTTCCCATATAATAATTCTCTCTATACACAAGCTGTCGCATACACCACGTATTTTGTGCTTGGGATAGTTGACTGGAAATTTACGAAGCCGCGAGAAAGCGCTTGTTAACTCGACAGAGACACGGTTTCATGTTCATTTTGGGATACCACAAGGATAATAGGTAACTTGCGCTTATTTGTATGGCTCTGATAGAAATATCCGCTTCACTGATTCCAGCCTCGAGGCTTGGGTAAAGAATTTTCACGGATAAAATTTTCTCAATGCTAGTTTTATCCGTGCTATACCATAACTTTTGAACATTTTGAAGACAATGGGTACAAAGGCTTGCAACGTTTTGAATACAGATAATTTCTAATCGAAGAAATTCTATTTCCATTCTCTATAGATTGAGCTGGATGGTCGCGACGTGAAAGTAAAGGGTTTTGAGAAAGGAACTTCATTGCACCAACCATCGTGTCTAATGTTACAGTAAGTAAACTAAATAAAGGTTTCATCATCATTACCATCATCACCATCATCATCATCGTCATCATCATCGTCATCGTCATCGTGACTGCCCACATTCATTCTGTGTCTGTCTCAAAGGGTGCTTTCCATTTTGCCAAAGATTCTGGAAATTTCGGTCGGAATTCAAATGAAAAGGTCAGTTTTGGTTTCTTCTGACCGGAATATTTGAGATCATCTCTGGAGGTGGTCCACTTATTTCGGTCGAAATATTCCGATCGAAACTCACCGTTCCATTTTTGACAACCGGTTCCTTGCCCTAATTAGGGAATTCGGAAAGGACTAAAAAAGGTAAGAGCTATAGACAAGAGAAGACAACTTATTACATTTTTTTGATCGGAAAATGTCGTTCCTTTTCGTCGGGTATTCCCAAGTGATCTATGAGTGTTCGGTCTGGCATAATGAAAGCACCCAGAGTGTACGCAGCTCAGGTTATTGATTGGTTACAACAAGGAGCATACCTCCTTTTTTTCAACCATCAGGAGCAGAACCGGCCACCACGGCTTAAAGCGCATTTTCCCGCGCTTTGCAATGTTTGAAAGTGTTGCGTGCTTTGGCTTCGAGTTCTGATTGGCTCATTGAGTTATTTACATCCATTATGATTGGTCAGATGTGATAACTCTGATTTCAGTTTTACTTCAGTTATTACGAAACAATTTTCAACACGGTCTCCGCGGTGGACTACGATCGACAGGGACATGTCCGCTGCCTGAAATAAACGCTTACACCACTTTTTATTCTAGAATTTCTTCGGGCTACAAGGACGTAAAGCGCAAAATATTATCGAGATATTAACAATTTCTTTGCTTTCCTTTTTTAGCCGAAATGACGTGTTATAAAGAGGAGATCTTTGGACCTGTTTTGATCACCATGAATGTTGACACACTGGATGAGGTACCGTAAATGATCAACAAGTATTTTCCCCTCGTAATATTATAAACAATTATTGGATGAGGTTTTTTGTGATATCCAGAATAATCAAGGTCGAGGTAAGAGTTATCAGCTGAAGCCGAAGGCTGAGACTGATAACTCTTACTTTTCGTTGTTTATTCGTTCGTTCGTTCGTCACGGTAAAGCCCTGTCCAAACGGGAAATATTTTGCGGCCAAAGACGATCAAACACTGTTTAATGACCATACATGTTTATGTTGAACTGAGTAGCAAAGCGGTATCAAACAGGTTTGATCAACGTCGAACCGAACAAAATGTTTTACAGTGTTTGATCGGCAAATTTTTTTCAACTTTCAAGTCTTATCGAACACCATCAAACACGATCGAACAAGGTGTCTAAACGCGAAAATGTTTGATCACCGAACAATGTTTCATTGTGTTTGGTCGCCAAACATTTCCTGAACACCATTTACACATAAAATTAATTCTACGCTCAGAGCCTGAATTTTTTCAGGTCTCTGTTCAAGTAGTGTTACGGGCCGCAGCATTGCATAATGACCGTTATACTCAATGACCTTTGCAGTTTACGATCACATGGTACAAAAACTCGCTATGTCTGGAGAGCAAACTGGCCCACTGGGACCGGGGCCTCCAAAACAAAAGAATATTTTAGTTTAAGATTGGCTTTTTGTTTTGGAGGTCCCAGTGGGGCAGTTTGCTTCTCCAGCCTGGCGGTTTTTGTCCGCATGTGATCGTACCTGCAAAGGGCCCAATTGCTACTATGGGACAAATTACTGTTCATCTTATACTGTACTTGGGCCAAGTCAAAAAACGTCCCCATATAAAGGGCTAACCCAATATTGACCGGGCTCTCATGTGGCTTTTGATAGCTCAGTTGGGAGAGCACTGCACCGGCCATCGGCAGTAGGTCGTGGGGTTCGAATCCCGCTCAGAGCACTGAATTTTTTTTCATGTCTCTGTTCAAGTAGTTACGGCCGTTATGACCGTTGCCACTCATTGCTACTATGGGACAAATTACTTTCGGCATGAATTGTGTTTCACTTTCTCTTGTATTCCTCTCCATTTACATTTTAAATCCACCTCTCCTTGAGGCTTAACAGTAGCATTCTAAATTAATTGTTTTTTGTTTATTCTTGAATTCAAGGCCATTGACATAGTGAACAAAAACCCGTATGGTAATGGTACCGGCCATCTTCACGAACTCTGGAGCGATTGCACGAAAATACCAACATAAAGTCGATGTTGGGCAGGTGTGTTTTAAATCTTCATTGCGTGTTATTTTGTTTCATACAAGAGGATGAAGAGAGAGTGTAACCCCCTGAATGGGCCTCATGTTGAGGCTCTGTGACATCGGTGTTTGTTGCGCTCGTCCCCGGATCGAGCAGTCCTGGTTCGATCTTTGACACACTTAATTCTCACAGTGATTCTCTCCACTCGAGTGTATCAATGGTTACCGGCGGACAGGGAAAGGTTGGGGGGGGGGGGGGGGTGGTTACACCCGGCAATGGACTAGACTAGGGGAAGTAGAAATACTTCTTGTTACTGAAACCGGAGATATTAAGTGCCGGCCTTATGGGCCACTTGGCTTGTATCCAGACTTTACCTACCTTTTAAGGCATAGACCTCTCAATGTGTAAGGTTTATAAATATATGGTATCGAACCTCCCGCCGAAAATGCAACCACATGCATCGCGTGGATGATCTTGTGCAGGATGAAAAGGCGCAAATTCATGTGAACAGCAGATGAGCGATAATGAAGGACTTCTTGGAATTAAGAACTCAGTTTGAACGCACAACGGGTTTATTTGTTGATTTCTTAAGTACAACAACAATAACTTTGAGCCAGTAACAGTTTTTGTCGTATGGTTTTCGTAAATTTGTACTGAGCATGCGACAAAGTTGGTACAGACAGAAATTAAAGGTATTTGCAAGTGAAAATAGAATTTGTGCAGTTTACTTACGTTGAAATTTCGCCCTCAGATTGGCGTCAACGTTCCTATTCCTGTACCACTCCCCATGTTCTCATTCACCGGATCACGTGGTTCTTTCTTAGGAGATTCACACTTTTACGGAAAACAGGTAATGTCCTACAGATTTATTGCAATCGATGTGTTTTTTATCCTGTTTTCGTTTGTCAGGTTGTGTTCACACTTGGTGCCCAGAACGTGCCAGAGTATGATTCTTGTTGGGGGACGAGTGTGAACATACCTTTTCACAAGTATTCACACCAGAATTCGGGAGCACTCCACAAATGGTGCTTGGGTCTTAATGTGATTCCTCAGAAATAAAAGTTACCGACGAATTTTTTTGAAACCTTCTCCGAATGTTCTCTACCAAGCACTGTTTCGAAAAATACAATAAAAATGATAGGTCACCATTCTCGTTTAAGAGATGTGATGGGCCAATCTTACCTCATTTGTGCCTGTACTCGTGCTAATCACGCACGTTATTCATCGATCCACGTTTCATTTTGCGGTAGCTCGAAACATAGTTTATAAAAGTAATACTCGGGAAAAAACTTGACAGGTAGAAAGTGTCTAGCATATGGAACAAAATCATGTAAAATTTGTGGAAACATCACACTATTTGAAACGACGTGGACGTAAAGTGTTCGTAGAGTTGTTATTTTCGCGGTCATCATAGGCGTACGGGCACCCTCGGACTTGGGGGGGCGGTGACCTTATTGCCCGAAAAAATTACAAAATGCCCGAAAGCGTCAGTTGTATATACGTACTCAAATCGCAGTAAAAACAAAAACGTTCCCAATTCTCACGTCTAATGAAACTGTTATCATTCCGGAAACACAGCAGAATTCCGATTTTTTGGAACCTCCAAGGGAACAGATGAAAATTGCTTTTAAAAATCGGCCGGACAGTTCGTGAAATTACGGCGTTTGACTGAGGAGAGGGAAACGACTTTTGGTTTCAGTCATCGGAAGGATCGAAAAAATGAGAGTTTGAGAAATCAGGATTCCACTGTAGTTATTTTGAAACATTGCATACTCCTACCTATGACTTCATTCGACGGCCTGGTAAAATCAGAAACTTATAAAAGAAACAGTTAATTGTTCCTCTTGCGAGAAGTTCAGGAAAATTTTAAACCGGCACTTTGCGGAGCCATTCAAAAGGGCTCTTTTCAGAGCCACCACAAAAACATAAGTCTTGGCAGGAGCCCATGTTGGTCGTCCTTTGCTTTCATCCTTTTGTCACTAATGGAAATAACATCATGGATTCCCACGGTACACATTTAATTGGCATATGGCTTTTCCAAAACAGAATACCTGCAATTGTGGATCCTTAGATCATTTGACCTTAACTCCGATTTGACAAGACAAACGCCAGTGAAAGTAACCTACAAGCCAGGCCTTGACTACCTTTTAGAATGCTTTCTCCCGAGTACTTTTGCCCGAATCATCGGCGTTTTGCCCGAAAAATCTCAAAATTTTCTGCGACTGGGGGGGCTGCAGCCCCCCCGCCCCCCCGGCTCGTACGCCTATGGCGGTCATAATTCGCATCAGAGAGTAACGGTTTCGTGCACTCTTTCACCTATATCTTTTTTTCCTTCCGATAAAAATTTTTAGTTTTCTTTTAACTTAAGGAGGACAATATGCACACTATTATGCAGTAAAAAATATAGGTCACCATGCTCGTAAAAGAAAACGAACACTTATTTCGCTATCGAGCTTAGCTTGAGGGAAATTTCTTTCGTTGTGTACGTGCACTCGCTAATTTGCGCGCGCTAATGACGCAAAAATCGTGCGCAGTAGGGATGCCCAATGCATTACTGAGGAATCACCTTAAGAATAAACCGTGTTTGAACGCAACACTATATTGTGCTAGTGCCCAGGCACCAGTAATTGGGCACCATGTGTGAACACAGCATTAGATTTCAGGTCCGGGTGGTTCGAAAGGTGGATAACGCTATCAACCATATGAACCACTATCCTGTGAATAGCGTTCTCCATCTTTTGAAAAACTGGGGCCAGTTTGTTAGAAATGGGAAGGAGAAAGAAGTCCAGGTTCCTGGCTGACAGAGTTTGGTATGCCCATGCCGCGTGAGTTTTGTTTGTAAATACTGTTTTTATAGACCCTATGTAAAAATGGCTGCCTTTATATTATTCTTTTGCTCGTATTTAAATTAGCCTTACTAACCTCGTTTTTGCGACAAAAATTGTAAAGAATTTGTTATCCCGAACGAGGTTAGTGAGGCTATTTTGAATATGAAAAAAGAATAATTAAATGGCAGTCATTTTTGCATGGGGTCTATGCGGAGCTAGACTATCAGTGATTTTAGTTCACCACTAAATCTTCTCCGATTCTTATTGGTTCGAATTGATCACCTGACACGATAGCATTCGTCCGTGGAGGGACACTATCAGCTCATAGTACCCGGCCGAGGAAAATACCCGGATGGATAGTAGTCGTCCGTGAAAATGTTTCTGTAAACAAGCGGGCTTATAGAAAATAAACAATTGAAATTGCATTAACTGGGTTCTTTGTTTTGTTTGTCAAATTTTGCATTTGACTTTAACGGCTTTCATCTAAAAAAGTTGAAAATAATTTAATATGATTTCTGAACTGGCGCGCGGAGGAAAATTTAGCGGTGAACAATAAAGACAATAGAGTGTTTATGGGCCTGATAGTTGCCCCTTGGAAATTTGATGTTCCTAAAACTAGCATATTTGCCCTTGAAGCTTCGCTTCTCGGGCAAATATTCGTTTTAAGAACGCCCAATGTCCTAGACAGAAACACTCCATTGTTTAAATAGTATAGGTTAAGGTCACGTATGAATTCGATTGCAATCAGTGATGTTTGAAAATTCCCCCAAATTTCAGTGCTCCAGCCTCTCGGGCGGGTCCAGCCTTATGGCCGGCGAGTGCCAATTTCAAAGCATTTTATGTCATTATTGAGGAAATTAAAAACGAACCTGTAGTAATTAGCACTGGAGTGCAAATAAAAAAAAATAACGATAAATGCTTCAGCCAGCTCTCGGCGTAGCTAACCACATGCACAGTGACCTATTAGGCCGTTTGCACGATCTGGCCACATGGTACGGAATAAATTATACTGGGAGGCAAATAACGCAGTGGGACTTCCAAGACAAAGGAACTGTTACCAGTTTAACCCGACTTTCCTTTGTTTTGAAAGTCCCACTGCGTTTATATTTGCGCCCCAGCATAATTTATTCCGTACAATGTGACCGGATCGTGCAATGGGCCTATTTACGGAAAACCGTGTGGATACGGTTAGCAGCAGTCAGATGCCAATATTGGTGGTTGGGAGATACATCAGGTTACTCTTCTGCCCACCCTCCCTCCCCCCTGGAGGCTAAGATTTGCGCTGACTAGCGCTGATGCTCGAAACGTTATGAGTTGGTTATAGTATTGACTTTTTTGTGTTTTTTTCCCCATTTTTAGGGTATCAATTTCTACTTAGAAGTTAAAACCATCACAAGCCTCTGGAGAGACGAGGATGCCGAAGCTCTAAAGGCCCCGACAGCTTTCCCCACTATGAAATAAACCGTGCGAGTATCATCAACATTTGCACAATATTCTTCTCGTGGCTATAGGGCATATTGAACATAACTGCCCTCACAAACTCGACAGCAATAAACTGGGATTTGAAAACAAACGAAGGAGAAACATTCCTGAGGGAAAACAACGTAGATTCGAAGAAATAACACTTTTTTACTCGCTCGACGTCGCCAAAGGGAGCAACCCGTTAGCGATTTTGGCGCGCGGGGTGGTAAAAGCTGAAACTATGCTGCGCTGACTTCACAGATTGTCAAGCTTGATTTTTAAAACTCTTCATGAATGAAATGAATGTCGACCACAGTAATCGTCTAGTAATAAATATTTTTCCCACAATTGAATGAGCTGTGTTGAGTTTGATCTGTTTCCAAGTTGTTTCTATTTAGTGCCGTTAATATTCGTACTTCTACGGGCTAACCTCGATACCATGACCTTTTCATGGAAATGAGGTTGACTGCGAAGTCCAACAAAACCGCCTGTTTTTTACTTTCTTGCGTTCAAGAGAAAGAATAGGAATAGAAATGAAGTGATTTGATCGTGCAATCGGCCTGCCAGGTGCAAGAGACATTTTAGAATGCAATGACCAACTGAAAGCAAACCGCCAATGGAGGATGCTCGGGGGATATAAATTAATGACGGGAAGGCGACTACGTATCAGGTTGGAAATACTCATCTTGCGGTTGGAGATTTTTATAGCGATTTTTTGGGGTGAAAGATTTTGGTCAGGGCTTCTTTAGGTTCTCTCAATTTATATTGCAGACAATTTTAATTTTATCAGTTCGGCATTTAAAGACGTCTCGCACAGATGCAAATTGAATTTACATGAAAATCCATTAGCTTGCTCGCGTCTGAGGGAAAGTGGACACTTAAAAAACGAAAAACATTGAAATTTAAAAAAGGTATTTTAACAACGCGAATGTTGTAATCGAGAAGCTGGAACTTCACATACAATGATGACGGCGAGACCACATTGTCAAACACCAAAGTCCCCATCAGGTTAAAACTGGACCCAAAAAATACAAAACCCAAGACTCCAAAAGTCCAAAGCACCAAGAGAGTTCTGCTAAAACAGGAAGTGTAAATTTTCTGTCTCCTAGCGCGTGTTTCTGGAAGTTTTAGCACGTCCAGCTGCCTACTTTTGCTTGAAAAGAAATACGTGGGTTGCTTTTTACGTGCGTAAATTCGTGAAATGACCTGAAGCGTTATTATGCGTGGGTTATAATTGAAGACTAAGTGTTTCGGCTTTCATCTGAAGGAAAAAGCCTCAAACGTTAACGTATAAATCTTTCTGTTTCATCTTCGTAACAGTCTTCGGCAAGGACTCGCAAAATTTCCGGGCATCTCGGCAAATGTTTCGCTATTCGGAAAAAAGCGCGAAGCCTGGGAACGAGAAAACCCGACGGTAACAAAATAACCATCGAGATTTAGCCTGCAACAGATGTTTGTCTACGTTCGGAAATCTCTTACAAGTTCAGTTTAAAACTCGTAAACTAAAATGTTTCGATGCGTATGGAACGTTTAGTGTCATAAGTGAATAATGGCTGAAGGTGGTGGTCGGCCTTGGTCGCGCCATCGAAGTCGCCGTCGACAAAACGACAGAGAAGGAAGGGAAAATGAAGAGATTGACCGAGATCTACTCAGAGTTGTTCTTAGCGATTCTGAAGACTTCGTTCCTGAGGACGTGAAAAGCACATCGTCTGTTGCATGTAGCTGTGCTTCAGATTTTCAAGAGGAGCAAACTGGCCGTAATTCATCTGACGTGAAAAGTTGTCCGAACTTGAGCGATTTGGACCCTGAGGTTCGTTCCCGCAGCTTTCGTTGGTTAGCTAAGCAAGTTAGTCGTCGGAAAAGTTCCAAGGAGTCTGGAAAGCGTCCCTCTGATAAGAATCAAAGAAGTGACCGAGACAAGAATGGTCTTAGCTACTATGCACGTTGTCTACAAGAGGCGAAACGAGTCCGGCGAGCGGCCGAGTTGGAAGCTATCAAACGCAGGACAAGACCACAGCAAGCTCGGCGAAGAAGACCTCTGAGTCTGCTTAGCTTCAGGCCCGGAAACGATGAACTGGGAGTACAGGATGCGAGAAGAAAGAGATTTTCGTTCTCTTGGGGGTTTCGACAGGACGATTCAACCTCCCAGGTTGATGAAGGTCGCGATCGAGCGAATACAGTGCCTTCAAGACCGCCGTCACCAACTCCACCGTCAGATGACTCTCCAACTGACGACCGAAGACCGAATGCTATGAGCTTCGAGGAATTTCACCGAAAAAGGAAGGAAAAGGCTCGTTTGAAAGCAGCGCAGCATAAGTTGGAGTATTTTCTTATCAGCGATATCGTTTCCATCACAAATTGCCCGTGGTACTGGGGAAAAATTAATAGGTTTGAAGCGGAAAAGGTAAGAGGTTTGTACTTTTTAAATTCATTAATACAAAATAATGATACAAGATGCTGGTAAAATTTCATTATTTCCATTATTGAAAGTGCGGGAAGGTTTTACACTTTTGTTTGGTTTGAAAGAAAAGTTACCATTGGTATTTCATTTTCATTAGTTTTTGCGATTCACATCACACGAGCTGGGTTATTTAGAGAACGCATTTTTAATACGTGGGCAAATATGCAATAAAAACACAGTAGCTTCGTCAATAAGAAAGATTATACTCGAAAGTAAATTGCGTTGTAAAAGGACAAAAAATTTAAATTAGGTGAAAAATTAATGAGATGTTTAGCTGTTTTAGAAGCAGTTATCCTTTGGTTAAATTCCCTAGAAAAAAAGACCAAGTCGAAGATATCAATTGGCACCTGTTTTATCACCAAAACACTTTCTAAAACGCATATTTTTTATGAGTTTTCTTGTCAACACATATATAGCTCTAGTGCATTGATCAAATTTCTCAGATGTCACGACAATTATCAGAGGTCATGTTTCATAAAGCATCGAAAAGAAAACTACTTTACATGCTATATATCATTATACATGTATATCATTCCATGCATGTCAACCTGGTAGACACCAAATAAAATTTGGAATCAATTCAAGAATGACTTATGGAGAGTTTTGTGGACACTTTCAGCAACAGTCAGGGAATTTTGGTCTGACTGCAAATGCAAAAATTATGCATTGGAAATTTTGCATTCATTTGGTATTAAATCTCTAAGGCAAGATTTCCGTATAACCCCATACATTTATTATGCATACAGTTCTTTGTTTAACTAAACAATAGCGTAAACAATAGCGCTCCTTTGAGACTTATTCGCTTTGCATAACTCTACATTTTATCAATTTTTTTCTAAGTGTCGCATACTTTTAGACTTGGTTTTTTTTTCCCGAATTTTCCATAAAAATACTGAAAAACGAAGCGAAGTTTCTTTCCTTCATGAAGTGGCGATCAGATCACGAACAGTGCATACAGGAACATTTTACACATCTTCGTGTACTCGCATATAAGTCGGTGATGTGCTTGATAATGTTTCCAAAAGGATCGTCTCCATAATGCTGACGCCACAACCATTCCCGTAGATAGCTTTTGTAGAGATCTTTGGATGTTCCTGTACCAGGAAAACTTTGACTCCCGTCCACGTATTTTCAGTGCACGTTAATGCCATGCCATTGCAGTTTCTTCTTGAACATCGTGATTCGTATCCATCTCGCGATGAAGCTCGTCATCTCCACCTCCATGCATTGCTAAAATGTTCTCGCGGACACTTAATTGACGACGCCAGCAGGTTGTGTTCCTTGCACCACTGTATGCACTGGTCGTGATCCGCCAAAATTTTGCAGAATTCATGGAGACATTGATGTGTACCTAACAAACAGTACTACTGACGTTGAAGGAAATAAATCATTCTCTCCCCCATTAATTCACCAGGGACCCACAAATGCGATGCATGTTTTCGTGCAGCGTGCAACATGCGTTAAACACTTGAAAAAGTAAATTGTCATGCAAATTTTTGGGAATGCGAACAACTCGGGTAAAATATAAATTATTTCTGAAGGGGTAATTCTCAACTGAACCTCGTAGTATAGTGGTGTAGAAGAGAGATTGGTAGGCGAGAGGTATGCTAGAGGTAAGTGGTTCGAGAACTGATAGGGTACAAGAAAAAAAGGAAAAAAATGTGTAAGGAGCCTGGGTAATATAGAGTAAATAAAAAGAGAAGAACGGAGATAGAGGAAGAAAAGAATCGGCAAAAACGCAGCGCGCGATAGCCCGCGACAGCGCGCAATCAAATCCTCTTTTATTCATACGGTAAGTAGTATTTCTCAATGTATATATTCAATACCTTAGGGAGTTGCTATTGTCTTCAAAAACAAAAGATCGCATACATAATTAAGGATTCTGAATGCATAATAAATGTATGGGGTTATATGGAAATCTTTCCAATCGGAACTGTACATGTATTTCAATAAGCAATTTGCTTTAATAAAGCTTTACTGCCTAAATCTTCTGCAGGAGGATGATA
Source organism: Platygyra sinensis (assembly GCA_019787425.1). Classification (NCBI taxonomy): domain Eukaryota; kingdom Metazoa; phylum Cnidaria; class Anthozoa; order Scleractinia; family Merulinidae; genus Platygyra; species Platygyra sinensis. The sequence continues at coordinate 24,438 of JAHPZR010004815.1, forward strand.
AAAATAATGCAAGTGGCATTTTCAGGAGTTAAGGAAATGTATATACGCCTATGTTAAGAACTCTCAGTTTACAAATTACTTAATTTTTCTGCATCTTATGTGTGGACTTGACTTCATGTTTTGACCATAAGGGGTTAATTAAGCTGCAGTTTAAATTTCCCTATAGTCTTGTCAGTAAAATTTCTTAACTCTGATTGGTTTGTCTAACACCTTGGTTATCACCTAGTTGAAAACTATCAGTGTTGGCGTTTGGTTATTGTGGATATACTTATGTGATTTTTTTACTTTACTAAATCCCCCAAAAAGTTGCAATTCAGAAATAAATTTCCAAAAAATCCCTTGCATTCTCCTATTTTTCATCCAGTCAGAGACAATTTTCTTCATGACTTACTGCGCCTTTCAATAGCACGCGGACTCTAACATTCAAAGCTCAACTGACAAATGTGTTTTTCACTGCCGCCAATCAAATGTTCGGCAACTCCTCCCAGCTTCCGGCTACTGTAGAGCGTGCCGTAATCAAATCGTTTACCACAGCTCAGATAACGAAACAGTGCTCGGCAGTAGTTGGAAGCTAGGAGGAGCCGCTGAACATTTGATTGACGGCAGTGAAAAACCCATTTGTCGGTTGAGCTTCAAATTTTAGAGTCCGCGTGTTATTGAAAGGCGCAGTAATACTCTTTGTACAGGAGAAAACTGAACTTATAGACATTGTAATTAAAATTCGATCACAGCTGTTTCAAGAAATATTTTTGGACCCAAGCAGTAAGCTTATTTGACAACACTAAATAATTCTGTAATCTGAGTATTCGATAGCCTTCTCCATACTCTGTAAAAACAAAAATCTTAATTTAAGATTTTTCGTCTTACCTCAGCACCAGAACAAAAGCTCACAACATACATCAGCTTTTGTTCTGGTGCTGAGGTAACACGAAAAATCTTAAATTAAGATTTTAGTATTTATGGAGTATATCAGTTTAAAAATGAGTAGTCTTGAACATATTTTACACAATGCATTTTGTTTCGACGTTGAAGAGATCTTTTGTTTGAACATTTTTGCAGGGCTTCAGGTTTTAGAAAACTTTGCCATAGCAGGCCATCTGATAGGGTGCAGAAAAAAATGAAAAATTATGCGGAAAGTTTCGGCAATATTATGCAGAAGAAAGTGACGATTATGCAGAAAAGACGCCAGATTATGCGGAAATTTCGAAATTAATAAAGTTGTTCCCTTGGCTTTTTCAAACGTTTAAAATACTCCTTAATGTGTTACCAAGAATTTCACTCCTTGAATGACATGTTTGGCCTTTTGCTGCCATTCGTGGACAGCTATTTCTTTGTTCAACACAGTTTTTCCATAGTGTTTTTTTGACCGAAGCTTAGTAACCAGGCATTGAATCGGATGAGAAAAACTGGGTACCATTACCAGAAAATGCCTGGAACGCCTGGAGGTTTAAAACTGTTTACGAATGAAAAGGCATGTTTTGGTCGCTGTTTTGGGTGAATAACTTCAGAATCTTCAAAATGATCAAAGTCTTTGCTTTTTTTGCTTCTTAGGATGGTAACTAGTTGTTTTCCTGCTTATATCTAGCAATTTTCTAGTTTTATGCGGACAAATGCCCCAAGGATGCGGAGGATGCGGAAGTAAGCAAATTATGCGGATCTGCACCACCGCATCCTTTCAGATGCCCTGCCATAGGTTTGGCAGAAATAGCATGCAAGGCTGTTGCCTAACAATATTTCAAGGAGCCCAGAAGGGCAAAAGCCAAAAAAGTTAGGAGCCCAACAGGTAATGTTTTGGGAGCTGCTGCAAAAATTTAGGCGCCCAAAGGACTTTCTTGGGTGCCCCAGGCTGCTGGGCTCCTGTTAGGCAGCACCCTTGAGCATGACATTGTTTAAAATAAAAACAAGGACAGAACAAGTTTCTTATGGTCTTTCATGTCATCAATATTTAGCAAATTTATTGCTTTTCCTATTATTTTACTTCTAATCCACCTTTTACTCCTTACAAGTGGGCTTAGCGCTTTCATCTAAGATGCAAGCTTTTGCAAGAATGAAACCAGGTGGACTGTTTGATAAATTGAATATTTTTTTTTACCTCAGATACTGGAAGGCTTTCCTGATGGAACATTCCTACTACGGGACAGTGCACAGTACCACTATCTGTTCTCAGTGAGTTTTCGTAGATACTCCCGAACATACCACGCAAGGATTGAACAATGGAAGCACAAATATAGCTTCGACAAACCAAGTGACTATTCTTTCTGCTCAGCAAGTGTTTGCCACTTGTTACAGCATTACTCCCGTGCAGAGCAATGCATGTATTATGAACCGCTTCTGTTGAAACCACTGCACCGAACCAATCCAGTGTCCCTACAGGATCTCTGTCGTGCAACAATCTGTAGTCAGACAACTTTTCAAGGAGTAAGCGACCTTCCTGTACCAAATTCTATGAAGATCTTCTTGAGAGAGTTTCATTACAAAGTTCCAGTTAAGAGAACTGAAGACAAAGGTACTCAAACTCCTGCACCACGAAAGAGATTCAGTTTTTCATTCCACAGAGACTAGTATACTAGCTTGGTACATAAATGAATTTTTTCAGTTCTATTCTGAACTGAAGAACAAAGTGCTTAAATTGGTGGGAAAACAAAAAAGTCAAAAAGAGAAGGGAAAAAGCTACAGTGGGGTCTGAGAAGTCCTCAAAGCAATTAGCTCCAACATAGTCCATTAACTATGGCTCCAAAGAGCAGTTTAAATCTAGTTTCACGTTAACCCAGATCCGCAGCCCTGTGTTCAATTGATAGTTGACAGTGCAAAAATGAGAGACTTGTACTTGCATCTGTGGTATATACACAGTGATTGGTAGTTACATGTAAGTATGTCATTTATGACTACTAGATGTTTTGATATTTTGAAAGACTTACTTAATAATGGTAACTTGTAAATGCATGTATGGACAATGTCTTTTCCAGAAGTGAAGTGAAAAAGAAAACAAAATTGTTCAGAGTAGTTAGAGAAAAACAGCCATTATAATAAATAATTTTATAAGCCAGTACGTATGTTATATATACTATTGTGATGAAAGCCATAGGTGTCCTTTCCAAGATAGTAATTAGCGACAATTATAATATTCAGCTCAGCAGGAAAACATATTTTGAGGCAACTTGTCAACTGTTCAACATTGGAGGTAGTATCTTAACTGCTCTGTATATATCAGGAATTTCATGAAGGGCCAGGTAATGCGCAATGTTAATTGTGAGGATGATTTTACCAATGCAATTGAACCATTTAGCAGAAAGGTTTCTTGTAAAGAAGTTCACTTCTAATAGTTTTGCCCACCTGTGAAACCAGTTAAAACACTGCTGAAAACATTAATGAAACACCTGATGTATAACCTTTCATGTAAACTGCTAGCAGTCGGATTGTTCCTGAAGTCCTTGCACAATTGGAAAATGTAAAATTATGCAAATTAGGAAAAGAAATGAGGAGGGAATGCGGCGAGACCATGCCTTTTGTCTTGATGACTGCTGGATTTTATTATTTAAAATTGGTCACTCCCACTACAGTTCAGTGGGCTTTTTCATCAGTGTCACGCAATATCAACAACTTTTTTCTATTGTACAACAAATAAACAAAAATCTTCCCATGGTTCAATTTATCATGTGGAATTCACTAAATCTATGAATTCCAAGTTTCATAAGAATCTGTTGCAAGCTCTTAACAATTATGGGACCCTGAACTTACAAAGAGATGTAAACCGGGGGATAAGCTTTTGCCCAGCTTGGATTCATTTCTTTGTAAAAATAGGCAAGTTAAGTTGTCCCATGTATTTTTATGAGTTTGCAACAGATTCTACTAAAACCACTAAATCTGGCACCAGAAATGGAGTGGTGTGACGTTTTGTGTGGATGAAAAATCAGAAAAGCCTGGCATCAGTGAAAAGGTCCATTCCTGTTGAAGTTATTGTTTACATTTTACCTGATTTTTAAGCAATAGATCACAAGTTTCTATGGTTTATAGGCTGATAAACCACGCGGGATGTTAGTAGAACACGAGAAGAATTTGTAAATCACGAGCCGCAGGCGAGTGATTTACGAATTCTTCGAGTGTTCTACCAACATCCCACGTGGTTTATCAGCCTATAAACCATAGAAACTTGTGGTCTATTGCTTTTATATAATAATTCAGCAGACGCGCGATTTTTCCATGGGTTTACCGGCACAATAAACCATAGCTGATTGACCAATCAGGGCGCGCTCATTTATTTTGTTATTGTATAAAGTATTAATATAACAGTGTAGAAGGCAGCATGCTAGATACAAATTGACTCCAAAAAGTAAAGAGCTGTGAAGCTTGGTACTTTGTGAATGTTTTTAGCTGTGGGTGTAATATTGAAGGTGATATTGGTGCTTTCAGAAACTGTGAAATATCTGGGTGGCAAAAGTACTAATGAAGCCATACATTTTTTGTTAAATTTCAAGTTTATAAACCCATTTTGTGCAAAATTCACTCTGGTAATGAGGCAGTTTATAATGGTATGCCCTTTCAATATTCAGAAGTGATATGTCTTTTAAAACTTGATAGAAAGGCAAATGCTGGAAACAAAGATTAATAACAGATTCCCTTGTTGCTTGCTGTTTCGTAAATTACTTGATGTAAGCCACTTCTAAAAAGGTCTTATAGAGGGGAGATAAGCCTCATTACTAGTGGCTTGTTAGAGGGTTATACAGGGAGGTTCTCGGGCATGGTTCACAAACGGAAAAAATCACAGATCACAGATATAAAAATTTGTTTCTTGAATCAAAAATAAGCAAGTATAACACTCTTTTTGATGACCTGTTCTTACACTAGAAATGTGTTTGAAGGAAGCAAAATTGCAAATGACCAAGTCAAGGCTCCGTACTGCAAATTACATACGAGTGCCTAAGTCAATCTCAATAGACGACTGTAACCATTCAGAAAACTTGTTTCCCAAAATCACATAGAATGGAGTGATAAGATCACGAATATCTGTTATTGATTCAGGTTCTTCAATGGTCATGCAATACCTGGTCACAAGTCGCAAAAATTTATTTCCTAAATTCATGTTTCACGGATATAAAAGCAGCTAATCACAGATCACAAGAATACCCCTGTATGACCCTCTTATTAGAACTTTTATGATATTTGCAACTTTTTTTAAACTTGCAAAAGGACAGGGTTAGAAGTAATAGAGATGTATATATTTAAAAAGAGCACTTAATAAATAGGATATTATTTATGTCATGGGACGCAAAATAGATATTGATTTTAAACATATTAATAGTATAGTAAGTTTTAGTCATAAGTTCATGTTCTTGTGTTTGAGAGTAATGTTGCAGTTATTGTTACTGTTGCTGTGACAGTTACTATTTAATTTTGGAGGTACACCATGTAACAGTATAACATGACGTACTGGTCGCCTTTGAGTATATTTAGAGAAAACATCTTACAGATCTGTCTGGTCTATTTTCCTTTTAAATTTGAGTTGATTATTTGAATGCCTGAGGATGAAACCTGAGTGTGTAACCTTATTCAAATGAAAGCTATTGAGCAGTACTTTCATGTGGTGCTGTTTATTATGCTGTACAAGGTGGTTCTACAGTAACTTTAAATCTGTGGATGAAACACTAGTGACTGTGACCATTCAAATGAAAGCTATTGACCAGTACTTTCATGTCCTACTGTTTATTATGCCATGCAAGGTGGCTCTTAATTTTTTTAATCTCAGTAGTACTTGAATTGTGTGGTACTGTTGATTATCGTCACGAAAATACCTTTTACCACCCTCTTCATTATGCTGTACAAGGTGGCTCTACCTTTTAAGTCTGCAAATGAAACCCTAGTGTGTGACCATTCAAATGAGAGGTTTCAGGAACTCTCTATGCTCACTGTACTTTGGTCTAAGCAAACTTACTGATTGGTTATTAACAGTACTTTATTGCCTTATTTGTAAGGTATAGTCATGTTTACCTTTTTATAATAAAGGTACGTAGAATAATTACAGGTTAGCTTAGCTAAGTGCACTTAGTTTCAGTTGCATTGTCCCTGCAGTTTATGTGTTCATATTACTTGTCATCATGTACATAATTAGCATTTATATATGAAATAGTGTATTTAAGAGTTAATGTTTTGAAAAGCAAGACTTATTTTAAAGTACAAAAAATTATACTTAAAGTAATTTCTGTAGCTCTTTGACAGGGCAAGTAGGGGTTATATATAAATATGCCAGTTACATTTAAGTCAAAACAATTGTGAACACCTTCTCGGAGGACTTTGTCCATCTTTGTATCATACTTTGCTAGCAGGTACAATTTCTGTATCTCACTTGGAAATAAGACGTTTTTTGTGACCTGCAATGCAAGATTTTGCTATCTTCATGATAATGTTTGCAAGACTTTCTCACTTAATACATATATGTAACTCATGGTGAATTAAATAGAAAATATTACATGGGTGCACTTAGATATGGAATATTTTCTCTTTGAGTGTTCAACTCAGTTTCCCACAAGGGAGCGCAGTAAACAAGTGAGATATTTGTTTATTGTATAAACAACTAAGAATGCTTTTATGATTTTGAAATTCTCTTCAAAAGCTGTGCAAATGCCAAAAAAATTTCCGAAGATAACCGACAAATTTAAGTACAGTTAAAAAAATGATTTCAAATATTTTACATCATTGATATCATCAGTCAATTTATGATAATTTTACATGTGTTCAATAATTTACGAATTTTTTCAGAGATGGAAATCCTTGTAAAACACTGCAGTTTATATATTAATAAAATATAATGTTTCTAATGTTTCTGTCTGGATTGCATCTTAAGCAGTTTGACTTCAAGCTTCAGTCCTAAGTGTAACCCTCTAGAAGGCATCGATCCATAAGATGCTTAGATAATAAAACACTGAGCTGGAAATAACAGTTCAGAATAAAGGAACATGCCACAGGTTTTTGGACTGTGGTACACTTGGTAAACTGAGTTATTTACCAGGGCTATCAGCACTGTCAGTAATGATTTTATTTTCACACTAGCAATTCACTGATGAACATGATTGACATTGAAAATGAATATTATTGAAATGCATTCCATACTGAGAAAGTAAATGTTGTTAAACTCCAATTTGTTTTTATGATAACAAATTGCCTGCCCTCTCATTAATGATAAATTTATGCGTCTGTCCGCTTATTGACAATGAAAATTAGCCAATGAGTGTGTAAGAACCTCTGCAGAACACAGAAATTCCAATCCTTTATGTAGCAGGGGGAGTATAGGTATTTTGGGGAACTTGCTGCTTACGATGATGTTCATGGACAGTGAGCACAGAACTTTCCGTGTACTGTTCGTACAAACCGATAAGAAACGGGACTATCGCAGTCAACGGTACCATTTGATTTCCAACCGGAACCGGAAGTTACCAGGTTTGCACCAGACTGAGGCTGGACTAATCTAATTCCCAGATTCTCGCAGATTTCAATATGGCGGCATAGTCAGAGTCAGAGTTGTATGGTTTTAATCGCTGTTTGTGGCAGGCTGGCTCCAATGTATTTATCTGGGATGCGAATGGTCGCGATAGGATGGTGAGAGAGTTAAATATTTCATTAAACTGCTTGTCTAAGCTAGAGATTGCATAGAACTGTACTTTGCTTCAACCAGAGCATTCCTTTGGGAGTAGTTGGTCGTACTCGCAGGGTGCCACGACAAATCAAAGGAAATCAACCGCTAAATTGGGCTCATTTGTTTGACAAGGAATGTAGCGAACTATTTTTTGAGAAAAAACTTGAGGGAACTTAACTCTTCAAAAATTATCTCTTAGAAAATCTGATACATTGCCTGAAAACAATGTGCCTTCAGACAACTAGTTGGGAGAGTTTGTATTTTAATATTCGTCCTTTAGGGATTATGTAACAATTATGATGATGATGGGTTTGTGCCTTTTCATCAGGTACGTGACAGTCTAAAACAGGAGTGAGGGTACCAGAAAGGGGTGATTTCAAATAACACTGGTCAGACTGAAGAGGTTGGCCTGCTTATGGTTACCTTGCATACGGCAGCTGCGCTCGCAGTACGAATGGCAGTCAAAACTGAGTTGTCCTACAAAAACGACATTAAATTGCCATTTTCTTTGCAGCTAATAAAAATATAGACAATGCTAAAGCTGAATTGGCCTCTTCTTAGTGTTAACTTCAGAATTCCGGGTTTAATTTGACTACGAACAGCATATTTTGTTCAAAATAACACAACTATTCTCCTACCTGGCAACACTCGACGAACTACGAGCCAGATGTCAGTGACCCATTTTTGGTGCCAATTTAGAAGCTTGGAGACAAAAAATCCCTTTGCGTGAAAGGTTAATGCCATTTCCCATGCTAAAAGTTGCCTGATTTCAGTACCACTCTTGTTAACTTACATCGACGTCAGGACAGTAAATTTTTTTTGCGCCTGCTGAAGCCTGATTGGTCAATTCAAATTCCCTGTGCGCCAGCCGTAAAAAAAGCATTTTTTTCAAATATTTTGTGATTTCATGTGATTTTTGTCTTAATTATCTTTTAATGTTTTTAATGTAGTCATTATTTCTTTAATACAGTATTATAAAGCACCATAGAGCAGTTAGGATATGGTGCTACATAAATCTATTTATTATTTATTATTATTTATTATAACGGAAATCAAAGAGGAAGAATATTGTTAAAGTGCCACTATGATCAAATTTTTCCCTCTTGATTTTTTAGGTGGATCAAGAACAATTCTATGAAAGAATGAAAACGCCATTTACCGTTTGCAAATACCTGCGTTGGTTCCAGAGATTTTTAAGTTTGAAAAAAATGTGTAAAATATGCAAATGAGATGACTGATGATGTCATATACTCAACCCAAAATAACATCATGTATATAAATAGTGAAGAGCTATCTTAGCCAATTTGCAACGCAGACCATTGACACTTGGTAGGCTAATAGTTCTACAGAAAACGCACCTTCGGCTATAAAACATTTTGTTCCCATGGCAACTCATTTTTTTCCAGTCCCCACCCACTTGATTTCAATATGTAAGTGATTTTCAGTCCAAAAAACGTTGAACAAGGCCACAAACACAAGCTAACATATTTACATGCCTGTTGGATCATGTGTATGTGGCACCATTTGCAAATATGAAAGTGGGACACCAAAGGTGGCCAGAAATGCCTTTAATATGGGGGAGGTCTTGAACCCAGTATGTTGCCACGGTAACAAAACTGTTAAGCTCAAGTTGTGGAGCACATTTTGTAGAATCTTGCTGCAAAAATATCAAACATTTCTGATACAAATTGGCTGAGATATCCTTTTTCATCATATTCGGTCAAAATTAAGTTGAGAGTATGATGTCATCACTTGGCTAATTTGCATATTTTAAAAACTTGAATTTTTTTTGAACAAAAAGAGATATTTGAAAATAGTAAACAGCATTTTTCTTCTCATGCAGGCTACTTGTTTATGCTTTAAAATGGCTTTGATAGAAAAGATGCAATTTTCGTTATAGTGGCACTTTAAGTCCTAAAGGAAATACCATGTCCAAGTAAGGATTTTACCTTCACCTGGAATCCGCAACCCCTACCTTCCACCCACAACCCCTCACCCCTTACTCTTTACCCATCTCCTCACCCCTTGCCTCTTATCTCACACCCCTTATCCCACACCCCCTGATGCCCTCACCCTCTCACCTCTTCATCTTCACACCCCTCATTCCCTCACCCCCTCATCTCCTCATCCCCTCATCCCCTCACCCCCTCATCCCCCACTCCTCACCCTCTCATCCGGTACCCCTACCTCTCACCCCTTATTGCTCATGCCTGTTTAAACCGAGAGACCTGTTGTTTTCATCTGACTTTCTCTTTTAATTCAAGGGTTGTGATTGCTACAACTGGAATATCATCCTTCATTGTTGCTAAGAGATACATTGATAGAAAGAGACTTGAACTAATCAAAGCAAAGCAGAAGGAAAGAATGCTAGAAGCTCAGAAGGACGCCAAGTAACACTCTGGAAAGGTTTCTGTTAAAGAAGAGCAACAGAATTATTGTGCAAGGCTGCAGATCAATCAACTTTAAAGCGAGCGATCTTCCTAAACGGTCAAATCTTAAGAGTGATAGTCAAGTTCATGTTCCAGCTTTTGAAGCAATGGACAATCCACACAGTGATGTGTTGGTTTTAGGATGAAGATCCCAAAAGGGGGGGGAGAGGACTCCCACATGGAATGATCAGGGATGCTCATCAGAAAATTTGAATAAATTGTAAACCACTAAAGGAGGCCAATCTGGGTATGGCTTGAGTTTTATTTCACTCCTAAAAGGTACCACTTAAAATAGATCAGGCTTGATTAATAGCCACTGTTCAGGATAGAAGAGTGCGGCAGTAGACTGGACTTGACAGACCGGTGTAAATGAAGTCTCATAATTGAAATAGAAGCATTTTTTTATTATTTAACAGTTAGCAATAGTGGAATTTTGTCATGAATGCCTAACGTGAGATCAAATTCGTTGATGTATACCCCAAAGTGAGATGGCAAGCAGCCCCAGCTTTTTCATATGGGAATTCCCCTTGGGAGAAAAATGCACATTGTGTTGTTCTAGAAAATGTCCCATATGCTTAACCCACCTTTGGTTTGTAAATGTTAACATTAATTAGAAAACAGCCCCAAGAAAAAACGCGCGCTGATTGGTTAAAAATCGTGTACCGCATTCCTCGAATAATAGCCGTACCTCGATTAATCGCCTCCTTCGAAAAATCGCCCCCCTTTCACCGCAAAATTTAAAATAATCGCCTTCCTCAAATAATCGCCCCCTTGAGCCGTACTTTTTGACGGTATTGAAACTCACCCTACGAACTTGGGGGAGACTCACTATTTTGTCTGTCTCGTCCGTTTTATTTTCACTTTACAAACAGCCGTCCTCGGAAAACCTCTCGCAAAACTCTCACTGCTCAAAATTCTAGTCACGTCCAAAAAAATTGTCTCCTCCTCCTCGCACGCGTTCGTTCCATATTTGGTATTGCTCACGAATATTACACTAACAAGGGTGGGGTTGGTAAAAACTCTCGCACACCCCCCCCCCATCGCCATTTTCTCTTTCTATTATCCCCTCCCTCTCAAGTTAAATTTTGACATCTTGGGTAACAAACAGGCTTTCATTTAACTGTTCATAACTGAATGGTTACAAAAGCACCGTTTTTTTACAGTTTTTTCTATGGTAATGTTCACGTATTTCACTTTTTCCTTTATTGCTTGGTATAATAAAACAAACTGTTTAGGGCGCTACCTGTGAGAAATATTTGAAATAATCGCCTCCCTCGAATAATCGCTCCCTTTTGGTGCGAAAATAGAAATAATCGCCTCCTGCTGTTATTCGAGGAAATACGGTATCTATTAAATAATTAGATTATGATTACGAGCAACAAAGCCAACATTTGCTCAACGCAGACTCGCGCCCTACTTTTTGCAACAACTTTCTTCACCCCACAACAAATATTTTTGTTGCGCGACAAGTTGATCACGCAATGTAAAAAACGCGAAACATCGACCCTGAACTTCCAGAAAAACAATGTTACTCGACCAGTTGAGGGTTTTTGTATCTCGTCATTCACCGCCTTTATTGCCAGAATCAATTGTGATTGCGGTATGCCAGGGTTCCAAAGTCTTCCTCACGCGAAAGTAGAGGAGTTAACGCTCTAAAGAGCATTATGGGTAATCAAGGCAAGATCGCAAGGAAACAAAGCGCCAAAATATATATTTTTATTCACGTTTCCTTGCTGAGTTTGACGCTCGAAAAGAAACTTTTACGGTAAAAAGAGAAACACCTCTCCTACATTTACTAACGTTTTTGAGTCGATTGATCAGGGCATTAGCCTATTTATCCGAGTAACGGAGATGTTATTTTTGTGGCTTGAGCGACTAAGACTTGATCGATAGACTGGTCGCCATTCAACCTTGCGTGAACGGCAGTAATATCATATTTTAACTAGAGAAGGTTTTTAAATTTTAATGGAATATTATATTATGATGAATTCAAAGGGCTGATGCCATATTTTTGCATAAAGTTGTTTTGCGTAAAAATCAATTTAGTGTAATCACATTAAGATGGTGTTTGATATTTTTTGTCACAAAATGCAGAACCATACTACACTATGCTGACTTTATAATTTGGGAATGACTTTGCCAAACCTTTTTGGAAATAGTCTTTCAAAATACTAATTGGTGAAATCTTACTTTAAATCTGCCACTTAGAAAATGGTACTTCAAGTTACCTTAAAATTTAAAAGCAACTTGTCAAGTCGAGTCTTAAAACATAGTCTCGCTTCTACTTTGCAAGATGTCACCTTGGTAGTTTGCCACTTTGGAAAAGTGTACTTTAAGATTCTTCGCAAAATGTTAATACGCAGTTTTTGAAGTGGGTACTTAATGTTACTTTCCGAAATGTGATTTAATACTCTTTGAAATATTGCTTTTTGAAACCAGTAGTACTTCACTCTAAAATTTGTGAGGTGTTCATTGTTAGTACACTCATTAATTTATCACATTGCGACCTTGTAACGCATATTTCTTAGAAAATAAGGTTTAGTTTCGTCTCAAAAAGGTACTGCAAGGTGAACTTCAAAACAATCGCCATGAACGTGAATGAATCTAAGGCCGTATCCGTGGTTGCAACATGTCCCATGAACGAGATGGTTTGGAAGCAGGAGTACCAGGTAGAAAGGATTGCCTTCGCCATGACAGCAATAATCGTGAACATCCTAAGCTTTCCTGTGACGATCCTGATGAATGTGCTGGTGATAATGGCGGTAAAGACAAGAGCAAGACTGCAAAGCAAATATAACATTTTGCTGGCCTGTTTGGCGGGAACAGATTTGTTAGTAGGAGCGGCTTCACAGACGTCTTTCATTGCAGGACAGATTTCTGTCATAAAAGGTTTATCTTTGACAGAATATTGCCGATTCTATAAGGGGAGCAATACCATTTATAAAATTCCAATTCTGGCATCTCTGTATCATTTGACATTTATCAGTATCGAACGGTTTGTAGCCAT
>JAHPZR010004815.1:42500-55000 GCA_019787425.1 Platygyra sinensis
GCCGTAAATTTCCGTTTCGTAAACGGTCGATGCCATTTTCGCGACACTTAGAAATATTTTTTTAACTGTGAACGAATTTTTCTCTACTAAATTAAAGAGAAAGGAAAATTTGCAAGCAACCACCAAGTATCGAACCCGAAACGTCTGTTTCCTGACATCCCTCTTATACCACTACACTACCAGGTTGATCCGCCAAATCTCCTCAAAATTTAATTATAAAACCTGACATTCTTAAACCAAACATCAAAGCTAACCGCAAGCAAACCAGTGTGAATATGAACAATTAAGCATTTGGTGAGTACATGCTACTCCATCAACAAATTATAACCAGTTTCTACCTTATCCAGGCCTAAACTAAAGCAGATATGGCATCGTTCATTCTGAAAGGATTGGTTACCAATGATGGCATCGACCGTTTACGAAACGGAAATCAGCGGAACCGCCGTTTGCGCGAAAATGTTCTCCGATGTTTCTGCTTGTTTGGATGCTAGTTTGTCATTAAATTTGGCTGGGTAGAAAGGGCGGCGCGGGGAAAAAATTGCAGACAAATGTACGAAAAAGGAGAAAAATCTGTAACTGAGCGTCTTCTATCCAACCACAATTCTTCAAACTTTGTGAATACAATTTTCTACTTAGTATTTTAACGTTGCGAATCATACGTTACGTAAAATTCAATTTTGGAAAAAGTTTTTTGCCATCGGATTCCCATACAAACACTGTAATTTCTGACCGCTTTGTCTACCCGTGAAGATGTTGCCGAAAACCGTGATAAGACCTATACTGTAGAAACCATAAGGAAAGCCAGCTCATCTTTTTTATTTCAATTCTTGCATCTCTGTTTCATTTGACACTTATTAGTATGGAACGGTTTGTAGCCATAAAATAGACGTTTGTCTTTATATGAGAATTGTTATAGGGGTTTCGTTTAAAACACTTGTGTCATTGCTTGTTTGTTAGGAATTTTTCGAATCCTTTTGGAAGAGCATGAAATCATTTTCCGGGTCTCCGCTGTTTTGTTCTATTTTTTTCAACCTTTTGTTGATATTTTTGCAATTTTTTCGGTTTATTTTGTCACCCGCCGACACTAGAAACAAAACAAATGTGAACAAGTTTTACCATTAACCTATGCAGACTTTGGAAAAGAGAAGAAAGCTCTGAAACCACCAAGATTATTGTAATAGCTTTGCCTGTGTGTGTTTTCCCCCTTGCTCGTGTGTTTTTCGGTCTTGCTAGACATTTTTAAGAGAAGCGGTTACATTGTGAACGTTATAGTGAAGGCCAACCCCGTTTTCATATCTTTTTTCCGCTACATATCTTTTTTCTGCTACAGAAATAGGGTGTCACGAAAACTCAGACCTCAGACCTCATACCCCATACCCCGAAAACTCAGACCCCTCGATTTAAAAACAAGAGATTTACTTTTTTGCGAAAGAAGATTTACATTGTAAACTCGTCTCAATTCTTATCACCTAATGTTCTATGGTCACGCAAAATGAATGTTCATAGGCCAACCGCCAGAAAGAAGTAATATATTCATTTTCTCCAGTTTATCGCTGTCGCGTCGATCAAACAGTGAAAAACTAACAAAGTTTAAGATAGCAGCCGACACTTTGATTGCATTCGCCGGTGAATTTTTTACCGAAGAAAAAGAAGGGACAGAGTCGCCACAATGTTGTTCAAATTGAAGTCAGTTTTGTATCCACAGTACTCCCTCTGAAGCGAAACATTTTCCTCTTACAGTGGGAATTAAATTCCTTATCGAGTTTCACTATTTTTTTTCTGAGCAACTCAGAAAATAAATCAGCTAACCACAGCTGCCTTGTTCAATAAAGTTGAGGGGCAGAAAAAAAAACATTATTTTAAGGTAAATTTTAATCGCTAATAATAATTAGTAAAATTTGTTTCGGCGTTTTCATTATGTTTCATTGTTTATCACTATGAACAAGAAGTTGACCAAATTTTAATTTGTAGTTTCGAAATGGTGAATGTTAGTTTAACAAATGGCACTTAAGAAAGTTTGGGAAATGGTTCTTTGTAACCCGACAAATACAGCTTGGCTCTTTACCAAGTCGCCCATTGATGTGCTTTGCGGGATGGTACTTTGCCAAAGACCACTTAAACTCCGTGAAGTATTGCTTGATGAAGTGCCTGGTATTCGGAAAACTATGTGTGTTGTTCATTGTTTCCTCTCTAATTAATTTTCCGCAGGGCGGTGACCATGTAAGACATCTATGTTTCGTGAAGATCATTTCGCTTCATGTCAAAAACATATGATTGTACCGCAAAAGACCGCAAAGCAACTTCGAAAATCCTTGTGCTTTTGTGTTTTTCGTCGGTGAATACGCATTATGTGATATCCATAATCCTGGAGTTGAATTAGATTACAAAATTTTTTAACGTTATGAGTTGAAATAAACTTCCTGAGAAAGTGATTTAGAGTTTTGTCAATTTCATCGTAATAGAGAAACAAATTGAAAAAACATGGCGAGATTTGTTTCCTTTTGTTTCGACGCAAATTTTGATTGCAAATCCTCCTCAATGAAAGCGGGTTTCAGGGGAAATTTCGGGGAAAATAAAAGAAGATGGTGTCCATGTCTATGAATCGACAAGGAGATAAAAACAACTGTAATCTGAAGGTTTCCGAAAGTTTTGTCTCATAAAAAATGGTACTTAAGGAAGTTCGGGAAATGTTGCTTTGTACGTTGAGAAAAATAGCTTGGTACTAAATGGTCCATCGAGGTGATTGGCGAAATGGTACTTGGCTTAACTTAGCGAAATATCACATTATACTGCGTGAAACATTTCTTTATGAAATCTTACTTCAATGAAATTCGTGTGGTTGTCATTACTGTCCACTCATGCTAGTTTCTCAAGCTGTGAACTTGTTACGCATATTTCGTTAAGAACATTTCGTTTCGTGTCGAAATTAAGAGGTACCAAGAGTGACCGCAAGCGAACTTTAAACAACTCGCCATGAATGAGACTGGATCCAAAGAAGAATCCTTGGCTGAAATATGTCCCATGAACGAGATGGTTTGGAAGCAGGAGTACCAGGTGGAAAGGATCGCCTTCGCCATGACAGCAATAATCCTGAACATCCTAAGCCTTCCTGTGACGATCCTGATGAATGTGCTGGTGATAATTGCGGTGAAGACACGACCTAGATTGCAAAGCAAATACAATATTTTGCTGGCCTGTTTGGCGGGAACAGATCTGTTAGTAGGAGCTGCTTCACAGCCGAGTTTCATCGCGGCACAGATTTATGTCATAAAAGGTTTATCTCTTATTGAATACTGTAGATACTTTAGGGAAGCACACCCCATATTCTGGATTCCAACTCGTGCATCTATGTTTCATTTGACACTTATTAGTATGGAACGGTTTGTAGCCATAAAGTACACTTTTCGTTACCTGACAATTGTGACAGGGTTTCATTTAAAAATAGCCGTTGTTAGTTCTTGGGCCATTGCGGGTTGCCCAGCTATTCTGCAAAGCGTTTCCGAAGAGTTCGAAATCATTATCAGGGTCGCAGGTTTTATGTTTGGATGTCTCAACATTCTGTTGATAGTTTACTGTCATTTATCGGTTTATTTTGTAACTCGTCGTCACGAGAAACAAATCAAATGTGAACAAGTTTCACCACAAGCCGCCGCTGACTTTGCAAAAGAGAAGAAAGCTTTGAAAACTACCAGGATAATTATAATGGCTTTGTTTGTGTGTCTTTTACCTGTGATTGTGTATAATTTTTTCTGGAACGTCTTTTCCAAAGGCGATAGTTACATTGTAAACGTAATAGTTTTGTCTCATCCCGTTATCATTTCTGTTATCTCGCTCAATTCTCTCTGCAATCCTATCATATATTGCTATAGAAGTAAAACGTTTCGAAAGACATGCAAGGAGCTGCTTAAAATGAAATGCACAAGCTTTAACGAGGAATAAGAACTTATTAAAGACTTCTTTGACGTGTGATGTCGATAATCCAGGAGGAGATGCTGACGTTACGAAGTTTTCCTTACAATTAGATTTAGACTGTTGTAGGATTAATGGAAGAAGAGAAATAAATTGAAGAATATATGGCGAGTTTTGTTTAGGTTCGTTTTCTTCCAGATGACGCGTATTTTAATTACAAAACCTACACCATAAAAGATGGGGTGCGGGTGAAATTTTGAGGAGATTTTAAAAAGGGCGCTCATGTCTGCGAATCTACAGGAAAAATAAAAGCATTGTAATTTAAAGGTGTTAAAAAAATGTTTGACAGCATATTATCTCAACTACGTGAAGATTCGTTCTTAAAAAACCAGTTCTTAAAAAAAGCAAAAATGCTAAAAAACGAAAAAAACACCTTGACAACCCCTACTTTTTCGATTTTAAAAGTTTCTTCTTGCCAGACTCTACCCGGTTTGAGCATATCAGAAAATTTTACCGAAGGAAATTGAAGAAAATTGAAATCAAAGCCAAACAGACGTTAAAAAATGGCGATGTCTGAGTAGTTTTAATTTGAGACTAAAAGCCTTGATATCAGAGGTGACTTGTTGAACAGCAAATTTTGGCCCTTGTTTGTTATGTTTCAGTAGCTTTGATTAGGAAAATAGCAAAAAGAACGAGAATATTAAATTTCGATTGAGGCCACTGGCGCGCGCTTCGTAATCTTCCATAACCCTATTGAGCCACCTTAAATTATTTCAACTAAAAGGACTAAATTTTACGGGAAACTACACTTTTTTCGTTCATTGGAAACAAGGTATTCATTTTTTGTATTTCATGTATTCTGAGCCACTCAGCCAGAAAATTAGTTCACGACCCGATGAGAAAACTAACGGTAAAAAAAAAATGTAAATGCCAATTAATGTCAAACACAGGGAGTGCTTGAGCGATCACCCGAGCCAGAGGCTCATGATACAGTGCTTGGTAATTTGAATGTGTCATAGTTTTCACGCACAATATCTGCCCCATTCTGAAGGTTACTCTATTAAAAAAATCTTTCAAGTTATCTTTGCATTTAACGGAGAGTTTTTTTTATTGCATTGGAAATTGGATTCTTTTTTGGGTTTCATTTATCATGAGCCGCTCAGCCAGAAATTCAGTCAACGACAGCTGGTGTTTTCAATGAAGAAAGGCAAGACAAAATTAAAACTATCGTAAGTTTTAATTACGAAATACTACTTCAGAATTTTGATTCGTAGTTTGCGAAATTGTATTTCCCCTTTAAAACATGGTACTTAAAAACGTTTGTGAAATATTACTTTGCTGTGTGAAATGGTATATACTTCATGTTACTTTGCGAAATGTCACTTTATACTCCGTGAAATTTTATTACTTGATGAAGTGGCGGGTACTTCAGAAAACTTTGTGTACTTTTCATTGTTTTTGCTCTAATTAATTTCTGGGCTGTGAACTTGTTTGGCATATTTCGTAAAGAACATTTCGTTTCGTCTGGAAAAGATACCGCAAGCCTTGAAAGAAAAAACTGGCCATGAACGAACTGAATCTAAAGCGGAATCCTTAGTTAAAATTGATACGGGGTTTCGTTTAAAAATAATCGTTGTTAGTTCCTGGGTCATGGCATGTTTGAAGCATGAAAACATTTTCAAGGTCCTTGCTACAGTTTTGCTTTTATTTTTCAATCTTTCGTCGATGTTTTTGTCATTTATCGGTTTATTTTGTCACCCGACCGTCGACACAAGAAATAAACGATCAAATTTGAGCAAGTTTCATATCTTTTTTCCTAATAGTTGCTTGATTCCCTCTGCAATCCGATCACATATCAAAATAGAAATAGGGCGTTTCCCAAGACATGCAAAAAGCTGCTTTAAATGAAGTACACAAACTTTAACAAGGAATAACAAACTATCACAAAAGCACTAGCATTATCCAGTCGATTATTTGAGATCGAGCTGCTGTTTAAAAATTTATTAACATTGTGTTGAAATAAACTTCCGTGGAAATTGATTTAGAGTGCGTCGAAGAGTGAAAATGAATTAAAAAGTGTGGCAATTTTCTGTTTATCTGTCTTAAAGTTTCTTCCCGTTTTTCTTCCAGGTGGCGTAAATCTAACTTGAGATCCCCCCACACTAAGAATAAAAGTATTTCGTGAAATTTCGAGGAGAATATATAAAAGATGTCTTGCATATCTGTATCTATCAAAAGGGAAATACAATCAAATTCATTTGAAGTTGTAAACGTTTCGACACATAAAATCTAAACTTCGTGAGGTTCATCTTATATAAAAAAAAAAGCTCATAAAGTTACTTTAAAACATCTCAGCCGCTAACAGCAGCGCATTTTAAAGCATAAAATATACATTTTTTGCGTTGGTAATTATATTCCTTGTGTAACTTTATTCATCCTAAACCACTCCGGCATCAGTCAACGGCACCTGTTATCATTTTAACTAACAGAGAAGCGCAAGGCAAGAAATATCTTTAAATGTAACTTTTTATAAAGAATAATAATTATGTACATTTCGTTTCCGTGTTTTGATTGATTGATAGATTAGTTCAGCTTGGATTTTATCGACGTAGGAAATGGTACTCCAAAATAGTTTTTCAATCTTAAATCGTAGTCCTATAACCGACGTATCGGGCGAACACAACGACCACACCACCAACGCGTCGGCCGACACAATACCGACATGTCGGCCGACACACTAATGACACTCCCAACACACTATAAATTTAATTTTTGGTTTGAAAAATTCTGTTTTCGCCTTTAAAAATTACTTCTTGAGACACTTTGCCAAATGTTACTTTGCTCGGTGCTCAAAGAAAATAGTCTCTTTGAAGTGCTCTGCGAAATAACACTTTAAGTTACTTTGAGAGTTGCAACTTTATATTCCGTGCCGAAATATTGCTTAATGAGGTTTTACTTCAACGAAGGTTGTTTCCACTCATATACGCTTCCCAAACTGCGAACTTGACAGGTATATTTTGTGAAGAACATTTCGTTTGATGTCAAAAAGGTACCGCAAGCCACCACAAGCTGGACTTTGCTGAAAACTCGCCATGAACGGGACTGAATCTAAAGCTGGATCCCTGGTTGTAATATGTCCAATGAACGACGTGGTTTGGAAGCAGGAATACCAGGTGGAAAAAATTGGCTTCGCCATGACAGCAATAATCCTGAACATCCTAAGCTTTCCTGCGACGATCCTGATGAATGTGCTGGTGATAATGGCGGTAAAGACAAGACCAAGACTGCAAAGCAAATATAACATTTTGCTGGCCTGTTTGGCGGGCACAGACCTCGTAGTAGGAGCCGGTTCACAGCCGAGTTTCATCGCGGGTCAGATTTATGTGATAAAAGGTTTATCTCTAATTGAATACTGCCGATACCATAAGAAAACCTATCTCATCTTTTTGACGCCAATTCGTGTATCTCTGTTTCACTTGGCACGTATTAGTATGGAACGGTTTGTAGTCATGAAGTACACTTTTCGTTGTATCACAATTGTCACGGAGTTTCGTTTAAAAATGGCCGTTGTTAGTTCTTGGGTCATTGCATGTTTGCCGTCTATTATGCAAAGCCTTTCTGAAGATTTCGAAATCATTATCAGGGTCGCAGGTCTTATGCTCGGATATTTTAACCTTTCGTTGATACTTTACTGTCATATATCGGTTTATTTTGTAACCCGTCGTCACGAGAAACAAATCAAATGTGAACAAGTTTCACCACAAGCCGCAGCTGACTTTGCAAAAGAGAAGAAAGCTTTGAAAACTACCAGGATAATTATAATGGCTTTGCTTGTGTGTTTTTTCCCCTTGATTGTATATAATTTACTTTTGAACATCTTTTTTAAAAGTAGTAGTTACATTGTAAACGTAATAGTTTTGTCCCACCCTGTTGTCGTTTCTGTTATCTCGCTCAATTCTCTGTGTAATCCTATCATCTACTGTTATAGAAATAAGTCGTTTCGAAAGACATGCAAGCGGAGCTGCTTAAAATGAATTGCACAAACTTTAACCAGGAATAAGAACTTATTAACTTATTGGCGTGTAATATCGAGATTGATTCAAGAGTTTCTGATGTTACAAAATTAAGTGACATTGCATATTAACGTTGAAATAAACTTCCTTAGAAACTGTTTTGGAGTGTTGTCGGTTTTATCGAAGGAGAACAGTGATTTGAAAAACATGGCATTCTGTTACATTCGGTTTCTCTTCCTGAAGGTGTAAATTTTAATTGCAAATCGGGGAACCCGAAAGACGGTTTTCAGGTGAAATGAGGAAAATAGACAAAGATGGAGGGAGTCCTTGTCTATGAGCCGACATGAAAATAAAAGCAACTGTAATTTGAAGCTGTCAAAGTTTTGCCGCAAAATATAAAAAGGGAGTTTGAAATCACTACCAGGCTCGTAACTTTCATGGTTCGTAGATTTCAACGTTTTTGTTGATAGTTAACTGTCATTTATCATTTTTTTTTTCACCCACCATCACGAGAAACAAAACCAATACGAGCAAGTGCTACCACAAGTCACTGCTGACTTTGCAAAGCAGAATAAAGCTCTGAAAACTACCAGGATTCTTACAATGGCTTTGCCTGTGTGTTTTATCCCCTTGATTGTGTATAATTTACTTTTGCAGGTCTTTTTTAATAGGAATTTAATACTTTTGCCCCATCCCGTTCTCGAATCGTTTTTCTCACTTAGTTCTCTGTGAAATCTGATCATATATTGCTACATGTAGAAAGAAGTCTTTTCGAAAGACATACAATTTAACTGCTTAAAATAAACGGTACACAAACTTAAGAGAACTGACTAAAAACCACTATGGTGTGTGACATCGCTAATTCAGGAGTTGCTGATGTTTGAAGGTGTTTAAATTTTGCGCATAATATCTGAACTACATAAAGATTCGTTCTTAATAAAGGTCCTTTTAAATTATCTTATTTAACAGGAATAATTTTTGCGGAAAACTAAACGTTTTGTCCACTGGAAATTAGATATTCATTTTTTTCAGTTTCACATATTCTGGCAGCTGGCATTTCCAGTGAAGACGCACACGACAAAAACTACACCTTAACCCAAGTTTTGATGACGAGTAATTATTAGTAACATTTGTTTCAGTGTTTTGTTTTTCATTTCAATGTTTACCATTTAGAAAATGCTACTTTATGATGGTTTACCAAATTTTAACTCGTACTTTCAAAAGCGTGTTTGTCACTCTAACATGCGGTAATTAAGAAAGTTTTCGAAATGTTACTTTGTATTTTGAGAAATAGCTTGCTATTTTGCGAAATGGTCTTTTGAGGTGCTGTGTGAAATGATACTTCGTGTTGCTTTGAAAAAAAATCACTTACTACGCTCTGAAATATTCCTTGATGAAGTGATACTTCAGGAAACTTTGCGTGCTGTTCATTGTTTTCGCCGTAACTACTTCAAGGGTGTGAGCTTCCTACAAATATCTAGTAAAGAACATTTCGTATCTTGTCGAAAAGATACTGTCAGTCTTTCTGCAATCCCATCATATACGCATGCAAGGAGCCGCTTAATATAAAGTGCACAAACGTAAACGAGGAATAAGAAGCTATCACAAAAGCATTAGCATGATCTCGAAGATCCTGTATCGAGCTGCTGACCTCAAAGATTTCATTGACATTGCGTGGTAATAAACTTGCTTGGAAATTGATGTACTGAGTTGTTAGTTTCTTTAAAGGGTAGAAATAGACTGAAAAACATAGCGAGTTATTGTTTTGTCGGCATTTAGTTTTGCTTTACAAGTTTTAGCCCCGGACGTTTACAATTTTGATTGCCAAACCTCCAGCAGGAAAAAACAGTTTTACCCTAAATTTCCAGGAGAATAATTAACAATTATCCTGCGAAATCGCGCGGAATATCGTCTGATAGTTAGCCGACGAGGCCGTAGGCCGAGTCGGCTAAAATCAGACGATATTCCGCAAGATTGAGCAGGATAATTGTTTTATTATTCAACCAATTGATAACAAAATTGATTTCCAAGCTCGTAACATTTTTATACCTTTCTGTCAACATTTTTTCACTTCACTTTTTCTTCCCACATACGAAGCTACGTATATCGCCGGATATCCGTCACCTACGGATGACAGATATCGAGAGCATCATGACCATATTTGGATAGTGTTACAATTGTTGAATAATAAAACAAGATATCTTACATATCGATGAATCCACTGGAAAATAAAAAGAAATGTAATTTTGAAGGTGTCAAAGATTTGACACATAATATCTGAACTCCGTGAAGGTTGCTATATTTTGATATTTTACAAACAAATTTTGGGTAGCAGCACTCGATTTTTTAAGGTGGTTGAACACATTTTTTGGTAGCTGTGTTTCCTTCACATTTTTCTCTAAAACCTTAATTTCATATTTTAGTCACCACATATGGCAAGAAGCAAGTTAACAACCCAAACATTGGGTTTTTGATAGTTAAATTGATGCATGTGCCGTTGCCGTGGCAACATGAATAAATATAAACAGGCCTTTAAATTCGGGTTTGTTTAATTGCAGAAAACCTAGTCATTAGATTTTCTTTATAATTTGCATGCAACAAGCTAGTTAACTGGGTGATCTGTAATTGTCCCTTGTTGCTGCTCATTTTAACATGGTTTGGCCATGATTTCCTGCGGGACAGTTTGTGTCTGTCCGCAGTTACCTTATCGCGGCAACGACATGATATTCTGGATTTTTCCAATTGTCCCTTGTCACGCGTTTTGCATGTGACATTGGCCAATTGGCAAAGATTTGGATTTGAGTTTCATCTGAGATCATCACCATCTTAGTGAGTATATGGATATCAGTCGACCAGCTGATTATTTCATAGCTTGCTACACCGTGCTGATGAGACCGAACAAGGTCGAAACAGCTGTCCACGGCTGCAATTGTTGGTTTTCAGTTTGGACTCTATCATGTCGTTGCCCCGTTAAGCTTTTCACGTAGTATCAGCCTTGCATCATTGTTGTTACCTTGTTGAAGGTTCATCTAGCATTTCCTTTGCTAAAGTTCAAATTGTTTTCAATAGTCCAATTACTTAATTCCTAAAATATTTTCGTGCCAAATTGCGTGAAATTGTAGTGGGGGGTTCTCGAGAAATAGGCGTATTTATGAGAAAGCTATTCCGCATTCAATCGCAAGTATTTGACTTACCACGCGTGCTCTGCATTTATGGTGATTCCCTAGTAAAAGAACCAGCCATAGATTTTCGATGAAACTTGGTATGCTGTTGTTGCAGGACAAGGAAATATTAAAAATGTAATAAAAAGAGGGGGTCACTGTACTTGTTTTCATGCCACAATGCTAACAAATATGGTTATTTAGGTGACTTATGGTGCTCTCAACAAAATAAATGCATCCGTAGTATTTTTTTGCAAACAAACAAGAGCCTTCTTTACCATATTATCAAATCCTTGAAGTTTTAAAATTTGAAAATGTTGTTAAATTCAAAATCTGCTCACTGGCATTTAAATTATACAACAATCCATCAACTGTTCCAGCAATCTTCCATAACTTTTTAACACCTACAACAACTGTCCACTCCTATAACACCAGAAATTCCACTAAGCTTAACTTTTACCGACCACAAGTTAGAACTAACATAGGCAAATTTACTTTTAAGTATTCTGCTTCTGTCATGTGGGAAGCTGTCCCCTTGGCATTAAAAAAAGCAAATACATTTAACAAGTTTAAGAAACTTTATAAGGCCCACCTAATTTCTTGTCAATCAGCTAATATATGTTTTGTTTAATGGTCAAATGTAAAGTATGTAACTAAACTTCTGTTTTTGCTTGCTGCTGTTGCTGCTGCTGCTGTTGTTTGTGTGTTTGTTTGTTTGTTTGTTCCTTGTTTCCTTTTGCTAAGCTTGTCCTTTTTAGATTTCTCTCTTGGTTCAACATATCTCTAACATGCTTAATTTATATACATTTTTTTTTCTGTACATTAGTCCTAGGCTCTACAAATATTTTCTACCATATTTAAGTTAAGCTCAGTGTCAGTTCTTTGTTTACTTAAAAGTAGATGGTGGTCAACTAGAAAGCCTTTGCTACTTTGACCACCATACACATTTTTTAACCTGTATTGTAATTATTTTATCTTGTAATCGTGTGTTGTAATTATACTTTTCTTTCTATGTTAACTTTATGTAAATAGTGTGAAATAAATGAACCTTGAACCCTCTCAGTGCGCAACAAATAAGCTCGATCATTTTCAATGCAGCGCGTTATATCACACAGGGTTTGACTTTCTTTGATTGTTTATTCATCTACGTCCAGAAAAAGTGTCTCCCAATACCTGCTTTTTTATCCCTTAAAGAAAACATAGTTAGGACGTGCGCTGCTCGGCCCTGTTATGTCTCCTCCCGTGGAATTTTTTATTTGCCAAAAAGGAAGCCATATATTTCTGTTATTTTTTTCTCTGTTATTGAGGATACTGTTCTAATTAAAATTATGAAATAAAAAAATGCAGGTCACCGTCCTCATTTAACAGAAAAACGAGCATTTATTTCTCTGTCGAGCTTAGCCTGAGGGAAATCTGT